>APFE030158861.1:91502-118912 GCA_000404065.3 Pinus taeda
TCGCCACCATGGCGGCCCGCCCGTCCTCCGAGGGTGGCTGGTGGTGGGCCCCAGTATTGCAGCAATAATGTTGCAACTCCGGGGACTCCCTTCTTTACTTTTATCAACCCAATAGTTCGTAATAAACTTGGAAGCGACGATGCTATATGCACAAGTAATAGCTCTTTCCGCGGCTATTACTTGATCATTTGGCACAAGTTCGCTAGATAAGGATGTTAAGGGGTCTAGGACCTGGTGAATGACTAAGGAGTGATTGGATTTGTTCGAGGATGGAGGGAGCAATGATGCACAAGAATGTAGAAATTAGGGAAAATTGAAAGAATGTGGCAAATGAAAGGCAAGAATCTGAGTTAGGGGATGGAGCAGGTTGTATTGATGGAGGAAGGGTAGGCAGGGATGGATTACAGGTGACCTGCACACAATTTCTCAAAACTACTCAAAGAAAGACTAAAAAAATCAGAGATCTATTTACTGTGACCTAATCTGACCTAGAAACCAAAATCATGATGAAAAACAAGTTGTGAACAGTAAATCATGCAAGACAATTATGGAAACCTAAGAAAGAATAGATCTAAATATGCAAGCATAACTGATATCAACTTTTCCATCTAAAAATCCAACACTTGCAATTGCATTGAAAAGCAAAACAATGTTTTTGTGGCAATAAGTATGCCTTGGTTTCAACTCATGGTCCCAAGAAGGGAGAGGTAAGATCAAGGGTTGCTTGATGGCCATTTCTGAAGATCTTTTTTGTACTCAAACTGTCAAATCAACTTGAAGCATTAAAAACTATTTTAATCATCAAAGCAACCTAAGTAACAAAACAAGATTTTAATCTAAATAGCAGAAATTATTCTAGGAATGCAACAAAGACACATAAAAGTACACAAAGGAGGTACTGGGCACTTGGTTTGGGCCCAACCCCAAGAGCTATAGCCTCCTAAGGAAGATTAGAGCTGGTGCAAAGCTAGATTCATCTTTATTGATCAAAAGAATAGTTACATCCCAAAATCTGTCTATAAGAAAAAGCTCGAAAATGTGTTGAAACGCAGAGGTAACCTACTAGCTAAAATCTAACTAACATCTGACTAAATCATGCCTAAAAATTGACTAAAATCAAACTAAAAAAATGACTAACTGAAATGAGGCCCTCAGCTTTCTTATTTATACAAATTGAGGACCCTAACAGCCCTCCTAAACTTTAGGAACTTGGCTGTCAAAACTTGCTGTCAACAGCAGTCCCACTTGACTTGCTTGGCTGCCTCTTGTGCTCCGAGTTTTTGATGGAGAATTCGAGGTAAGAGCTCATAAATGAAGGGGACACCTTCCTACAAATTCTCTCCCTTGTTCTTCCACGAATTTGGCTTCCAAGTGCTCATTAAACCTTTGATTTTTGTGTCAAAATTGACCAAAAAACTACATAAAGCACACATTAGACTTTTTGACATAGTGACTAACCCAATTCACTTTATTAGCATAAATCTAATAAAAAACATGCAATAAACTAATGAGAATGGTGGATTAAGTCGAATTAGGAGGCTAAATGAGCCCATATAATTACACATTTCTGAGGCTCATCATCACCCCACACTGAAAGTGTTGCTCATCCTCTGAGCAACTAATCTATCTCTTCATCTTTGATTTCTTTGACTGCCTCTCTCACATCCCAGGCTTTTGAGGTGATGTCCTCTTCTCGGCCATGAAACCATGCTTTTCTCTCTACTTCTTCCCACTGCCTGTGCTCCTTTTCTTGTAGCATTTTTGTTAGCGCCTCAACCTCAGCCTGTAGCTTGTCCTCTCTCTGTTGTTCATCAGATGTTTCCTTGTCTGCTGGAGGCCCTTCTTGCTATTGCTGTTCTACCAAAATGGAGGGCTTATTTTCGTTATGACTTCCCTGTAGCTGTAACTACTGTTTCAGCAGCTCATTCTCCTCCTGTAGTTTGGTCCTTTGACTGCTTTCCACATGCCTTACCATGGCCAATTCCTTTCTTGATTCCTTGAGTTGTTCTTCCAGGTGACCTATGTCTGCCACACCCTTGGACTTGGCAATCCTCATCCAAGTGTGAGTCCTCACCCTTTCTTGCTCTAGTGCAATGAAGAGTGGTACCACAAATTTCTGAGGAATTATCTTCCCAGCTCCTAACAGGTTATAGTATGAGCCCAAGCTAGGCTAAGGGCTTGGTTCCAATATTTGTTCTATCTTTCCTTCCTCCTGTGATTGTTCGACTGCCTTTTCCTCCAATTTCTCGGTCTCTTTTAACTTAGCCAGAGTTTCCTACAGAACCGTCTCAGCTTCCTGTAGAGCTATCTTTGAGTCCATCATCCTAATTCTCTCTCTCCAAGTGGAAGTTTTTGGGCTTCCTCGTTCATAGGTAATGGATATCTTTGAAGGAGATTGCTCCTTTTGTTTAGCTATGGTGTCCTCAATGATAATTGGCTCCTTTGACTGTGACTGGGGTCTGCCCACTTCGATCCGTGTGCTCCTCCTTGCTTTAAAGTACATGGAGGTCTGCCTCTTTTGCTTCCCTTTTTGTTTTGGAGGTGTTCTTAAGGCAGCAAGCGCAGCTGCTGCCTCCCTGGCCAATATCTCAGGTGATTCCTCCTCTTGCTGTTCTTCTTCCATGCTTCCTGTAGAAGTCCCTGTGTCAATCATTTCTGTCTATGGTGCTGCTATTTTAGGTTGTTTCTTTCCCTTTTGTTTCTGTGTCTGCTTTGGCTGTGACAACTTTCATTTGGGCTTTCTTTGCCTTTTTCTTCCCAACCTTTTTCTTTTTTCACCTTCTTTGTTTTTGTTGTTGTCTCATTTTCTGTCTCATGCTCAACGGTCATGTCAAATTCCTCTTTTTCCTTCTGTTCTTCCTCTGTTTTTCCCTCTGCTTGAATGTCCTATGCTCCCTTATGAATTTTCTTCTCAATTTATTCAACTAGCATGGTGTTGAGTTTGTGTTTTAACCAGAAGAGAAAACGCTCAAGTGGGAAAAAACACAGTCAATCACTGAAGTAGAGGATGACTGAATTTGGTTTTTTCTTTTTCTGAACCCAAGAAGGAACTTTTCATGTGCTCCTTACAAGATCAAGTAGCAATAATTATTCTATTTTAAGACTACTGTCACCCAACATTTGACTACCTGCTTATGAAAGGAAGAATTTTGTTTTTATAGACAGAGCACAGAGATCAAGTTTTCTTCTCAGCACACAACCGTATATGCAAATTCAATTTTTTTTTTTTTTTTCTACACACACAGGTTGGCCTCCACAGCTGCATATATTTTCCCTATGGAGAATTTTGATGCAGAAAAACTAGGACACTTAGTGAAATACACAGGCTTCCAATACACAGGTAGATTTTTCACTGGTTTTCCAATCTGATGCCATGTTTAATTCACCACCTTGCACAAACAAATTGTGCACAAAGAAGTTTTCCTGAGCCTACCTTGTTTTGAGCTTGAAATTCACTGAAAATCCTGGGTTTTCTTTCTGCACAGTTGTTTCTGCATTTCCTGTAGAAGCCTTCCTATAGAAGGCTCTCATTTCCTGTAGAACGAAACTGCGCTTCCTGTAGAGCCCGATAGGCGGGATATTAAAAAAAAACGACATAAATCTCAAAAAATCAGGCAGGAATCTTGCAGAGCACCACTGGTTAGCTGATCTGGAAGTGGTGGATGCGTGCTTAAGTTTTGAATGTCGTGAAAATGCAGTGAACAAAGAGTGGTGAGAGTTTCAGCCGAGCATCGCTTAACTGCAGCGTGATTTGTGTGAGAAGATGAGGTGGCAGAAATGTGCGTTGTCATTATTCGGACCATTGGTCCCTACTGCAGTGTCATCATGGGACTGGATGTTTTCTGCCTCTGATCCCTTACCATCAGCTACGCTGGAGTTCAACATCTGCCACCACCTGTTTTTTTTTAATTTTCCGTGAATGACTATACACGTGTGCTGGGTGACCTCCGGATGAGTGCAATTGAACTGGTTGAGGGTGTCGGGTTAACTTGCTAGCTTCTTGGCTTAATCCGACCATTTCATTCGTTTATGCACATTCGAATCATACAGATGCAAATAGAGGAATTGGTTTAGACACTTACCTGTAGGTAGACGTGTTGCTTGGTCCTTTTTGCTGCTGCATGCTCATATTCTGTGGATGCATGCTGGTCTGTTTGCTGATACATGGCTTATTTTCTGGTGCAGGTATCCTCTCGCTGGATCTACGCTGTAGGAGCCTGCTTCAACGTTCATATTTGCACTCTCATGCTATTGATGTTGAATTTTTACAAGACACCAACTTGTTTTCTCCATAGCTCCCAAATGATAGATCGGATTGACTTGAAACTTTCTAAGCATGCTTCTATCATCGTTATGCACCTCCCATAGCAAAATTGTGGTCAATGGATGTACATATTTAGAGGAAAACGGAAAATCGCTGAATATTACAGAGGTCAATTTCTCGGAAACCGTGCGTTGGAATCGGCTGAAACTACTTGGGTAGGTTACTATTACCTATATGCATCTCCCCATGAAACAGCTTTTGAAAAGGATGCATTGATATGGAGAAAATTCAAAAATGGCTGAAGATGATGGAGGCTAATTTCTTGGAAACCGTGCACTAGAATTGGCTGAAATTGCTCGGGCATGTTGCCATCATACCTATACAACTCCCCATGTAACAATTTTGCAAGTGGATGCACGGTTTTCAAGTTAGGGAAAAAACAAATTTCAGCACTATGTATTTTTGCTTCAAAGCATTCTGCAGTTTTTTGCATAGTAAGAAAAAATGAGCTTGGGCTATAATGCAAACTTGGAATTGATGGGAGAGAGGTTTGAGGATTGTAGGAGGACTTATGAACCCTTTAGGAAGTTATCATGTTCGCCAAATTTCCTTTTGAAATCCATTTCTAGCTTCTTGTAATTTTTACAGGAACTTCCTGTAGAACACACAGTTTTTAGGAAAGAAGCACAATGAGATGGAAAAAATAATGGAGAAGGGTGAGGGATGGAAACATGGATGTGTGCAGGCCTCATGGACATATTCCCAGCCTTTGGGTTCTCTTCGGAGATCAATTTTGGCTTGTTTGTAGGCTTCCTGTAGAAGACACAAAACTTCCTGTAGAAGACACAAAACTTCTTGTAGAAGGCACAAAACTTCCTCTGTATTTGTTTTGAGCAATCCTCCTAACCTGCATTGTCCTTACTGCAACCTGCAATTATTCAATGGAAATTAGGTTTATTTTTCTTTTTCTCCTTTTTTTTTTTTTTTTGAAAACAACTAGGGCGCCTCATGGAGGTTTTCACCCTAATTGGCTGCCCTGGGTGCCTCCAAGGGAGGTTTTCACCCAAGGGTCTTATTTTTTCTTTTCTCTTTTTTCCAACCCATTGACCGCCTCATGGAGGTTTTCAATCAATGAGCCAATTTGAGGCACCTCCGAGGAGGTTTTCACTTTAGATTTTTATTTTCCTCTTATTTTCAATTTTTTTCTTTTTTTTCTTTTTTCCGAACCCTACTCTACTTTAAAAACAAAATCATTTTCAAGTATAAGAATACTTCCAATGGAGCCATGTGCACATCGAGATTAGAGACAAAATTATGTGGAGGCTTGAAATGCATGCTTTGACAGGTATCCGGATTTCAGATACCAAATGATTTGACTTTGAAGGGATCAAGCATAGCTGAGGAAGAGAGTATGTTGCAACTTAGTGATCGTCTAAAACCATATCTCAATATAGCTTTGATATCCTTGGTTCTTTTACTAATTTGGATCATTCTTCATGACTTTCTCATCTTCCTCTTTTTGCTGATTTTTCTCTTGAATACATGGAGGATTTGATGGTAACCATGAGGGAGCTCTCTCAATCTTTGATTCTATTGTCTTTTCTTCATCAAGTGCAGCCCATGGTTCTTTGCTCTTCTCTTTTGTATCTTCTTCTGCGGGATGTGGTCCTTCAATGCTATCAATATTATCTCTATTTTGCAATAATCTTCCTGAGCTATGGTGAATATCATTGAGCTCAAGAGGAGTTGTTTGGACATGTTGTGCCTCAACATTGTAATCATGTTGAGATAGTCCAATGTGCGGGTTTGGAAATGGTGGTACAGGTAGTTGAGTGGGGGTGTTTTTTTGACATGGATGTGGATGGGGTTGTGGTTGGGCAGGCATTTGAGGTTGCCTTGGTGGAGCAGGAGGCGATGGTTGCAGTTGAGTAGGTGGTGGAGGAAAAGGAGCGGGAGGAGTGTTGTATTGGGGCCTCCACCCTTGATGAGGTATGTGGCTGAGCGTAGGGGTGAAATGGATGAGAAGCTAGTTGGGCATAATATGGAGATGTGAAGGACCAAGGAGGAGGTGTGGACTAGAAAGGATGAGCAGGGGGACCCCAAGAAGGCATGAAAGTGGCTTGATAGGGGTCGTAATAGGTCTGGGATGTCCCTTGCATTCCCTGTTGGTAAGGTATGAGTCCATGTAGCCTCCTTTGGTTCATATAATAGAGTGGTTCAGTGGCTCCCTCTGATATGCAACTTTGATTCTGGGTAAGGAAGGGCACTAATCTATAGGATGGTCATTTTCACCGACAAAACACACTTCTTTGGAGTGCAATGGGCATTCATTCCTAGGATGCTTTCTAGTGCACTTGGGACAAAATATGGCCAAAGCCCTCTTGGCTTCCTCTTGCTTCCTTTGGATCCGCAAGGTATCCAGTTGCATGGTAAGAAACTGCCTCATCTCGCTCTTGAAATCTTCCATCTGATTTGCAAATTCGTTTTTGGACAAGGTACTGCTCCCAACATTTCTATTTGTAGCCATTTTCTCTAGAGGAATGTTTTCTTCTTCTTCTCCCCTAGAGGTTCTTCAAATATGTCTTGCTGTCCAGCTAGGGGTTCTTCTTAATCACAACCATCGAAGAAGAGAGAAGGTTGGCTGTGTGAAGCAGTGAGAGTGTTGTGCAAACATTTTTCTGACTTATCTCTACTCTTACAAGGCATGAAATGAAATCTTCTTCGTTGATTTTTGTTTTGTTTTGTTTTGTTTTGTTTTTTTTTTTCTACTTGTACCTGCAAAACTAAAGTACATTGAAATGCAACTAGCTAAAATCTATCTTGCTAAAATGAAAATGCGGAATTGAAATGAATGCAGGAAAGGACTAATCTATTTTGCTGAAATGAAATTGCAGGAATGAAATGCTAGGCTACGCTTGCAGAATTGAAAGACTAATCTACGTTTGGAGAATTGAAATTGCAGAATTGAAATGCTAATCTACACTTATGGAATTGAAATTGCGGAATTGAAATGCTAATCTACGCTTGCAGAATTGAAATTGCGGAATTGAAATGCTAATCTACGCTTACAAAATTGAAATGCTAGTCTAGGAAAGCAGGAAATGTTTAATCTACTTTTGCAGAAATGAAATTGCAGAATGGAAATAAAACTACCCTACTTTTGCTGAAATAAACTACTTAGCAGAAGGTTGTAGTAGAAAATAGAAGAAAAGCAGCAATCACCAATACTCTGACGCTTCCCCGGCAACAACGCCAAAAAGATGGTGGGCCCCAGTATTGCAGCAATAATTCTGCAACTCCTGAGACTCCCTTCTTTACTTTTATCAACCCGGTAGTTCGTAACAAACTTGGAAGCGACGGTGCTGTATGCACAAGTACTAGCTCTTGCCGCGGCTGTTACTTGATCATCTGGCACAAGTTCGCTAGGAGCTTAAGCCAACTTCTATGAGTTCTTAGAAGAAGCTTTGAACTGTGATAAACGAAAGCTAACTCAAAGTTGGCTAGTCTACTTGCAGAAAGAAGTTGAAAGATGAAAACAAATGCAAACCCTAGCAAACCCTAGTTTTACCGACTAACTCTACTGGTGCAAGAAAAGAGATGAAAGCGGTGGAAATGGATGCCATTGATTTTTAGAAAGGTAAAATGCATGTGAATAAGCTACTTCTGAAAAGAAATATGAAAAAAAACATCTTTTTGCATTTTTAAATAATTTCGCAGAATTATTATGCATGTGCTTTGACTATTTCTTTCTGTGCAGAGGTTGATTGGCGAAAGGGAATGCTTGCAGGAGGTTGGGAAGGTGAGAAGATGGCCTAAGGGGTCCCTAGCACCCTTCTAGAGAGTTTCACAATGATCAGATCTCAAGAAAACGCTTTCGTGAGCTTCTACAGGAAGTTTGCAAGGGTTCTACAGGATGTATTGCAACTTCTACATGATGTTCTGTAGCTTCTACAAGATGTTCCGAAAAGAGGATTTTGGAGGGTTGATGGAGGAAAAACGGTGGGAAAGTGGAAATGGAGGTTGGATAAGGATGTTAAGGGGTCTACAACCTGGTGAATGAGGCTAAGGAGTGATTGGATTTGTTCGAGGATGGAGGGAGCAATGATGCACAAGAATGTAGAAATTAGGGCAAAGTGAGAGAATGTGGCAAATAAAAGGCAAGAATCTGAATTAAGGGATGGAGCAGGTTGTATTGATGGAGTAAGGGTAGGCAGGGATGGATTACAGGTGATCTACACACAATTTCTCAAAACTACTCAAAGAAAGACTAAAAAAATCAAAGATCTATTTACTGTGACCTAATCTGACCTAGAAACCAAAATCATGATGAACAACAAGTTGTGAACAGTAAATCATGCAAGACAATTATGGAAACCTAAGAAAGAATAGATCTAAATATGCAAGCATAACTGGGATCAACTTTTCCATCTAAAAATCCAACACTTGCAATTGCATTGAAAAGAAAAACATTGTTTTTGTGGCAGCATGTATGCCTTGGTCTCAGCTCATGGTCCCAAGAAGGGAGAGGTGAGATCAAGGGTTGCTCGATGGCATTTTCTGAACATCTTTTCTGTACTCAAACTATCAAATAAACCTAAAGCATGAAAATCTATTTTAATCATCAAAGCAACCTAAGTAACAAAACAAGATTTTAATCTAAATAACAGAAATTATTCTAGGAATGCAGCAAAGACACATAAAAGTACACAAAGGAGGTACTGGGCACTTGGGTTGGGCCCAACCCCAAGAGCTACAACCTCCTAAGGAAGATTAGAGCTGGTGCAACGCTGGATTCATCTTTATTGATCAAAAGAATAGTTACATCCCAAAAACTGTCTACAAGAAAAAGCTCGAAAATGTGCTGAAATGCAGAGCTAACCTACTAGCTAAAATCTAACTAACATCTGACTAACTCATGCCTAAAAACTAACTACAAACTGACTAAAATCGAACTAACAAAATGACTAACTGAAATGAGGCCCCGAGCCTTCTTATTTATACTTGCTTGGCTGGCTCTTGTGCTCCGAGTTTTTGATGGAGAATTCAAAGTAAGATCTCATAAATGAAGGGGACACCTTCCTATAAATCCTCTCCCTTGTTCTTCCACGAATTTGGCTGCCAAGTGCTCATTAAACCTTTGATTTTTGTCTCAAAATTGACCAAAAAACTGCATAAAACACACATTAGACTTTTTGGCATAATGACTAACCCAATTCACTCTATTAGCATAAATATAATAAAAAACATGCAATAAAATAATGAGAATGGTGGATTAAGTCAAATTAGGAGGCTAAATGAGCCCATATAATTACTCATTTATGGGGCTCATCAGCTGGGCGATTCTCGGAATTGCCCAGCCACCCTAGGGGGGCGGGCAGGTTGTCGTGGTGGCGCGGGGTGGGCGCTGCAACACCAGCCCATGCCACCCTGGTGGCTCTCCCACCCCCTGGGGGTGGCCACCGAAGTGGCGCGGGGTGGTGCTGCGGTGCCCACATGGTGCCACCATGGTGGCCTGCCTACCACTCGAGGGTGGCTAGGCGATTCTCGGAATTGCCCAGCCACCCCCAGGGGGCGGGCAGGCCCACCATGGTGGCACGGGGTGGGGCTGCAGCGCCCACCCCGCGCCACCATGGCGGCCCGATCGCCCCTCAAGGGTGGCTGGGTGATTCTCGGAATCGCACTGCCACCCCCGCGTGGCGGGCGGGTCGCCGGGGTGCATGGGGTGGGGTTGCGGCTTGGAATCGCCTAGCCATCCCTAGGGGGCGAGCAGGCCGTTGGGGTGGCATGGTGTGGACCTGCGTCGCCCACCCCTGCAGGTCGCCGTGGTGCCGCGGGGTGGGCGTCGCAGCACCACCCCGCGTCACCCTGGCGGCCTGCCCTTCCCCTGGGGGTGGCTGCCGCGGTGGCACCTGGTGGTGTTAGAGCGCCCACCCCGTGCCACCCCGATGTTCGACCTGCCCCCTGGGGGTGTCTGGGTGATTCTCAGAATCACTCAGCCACCCTCGAGGGGCGGGCAGGCAGCCATGGCGGCGCCCACCTCGTGCCACCACGGTGGCCCTCCTGCCCCCCTAGGGTGGCTGGGCGATTCACGGAATCGCCCTACCACCCCCGAAGGGTAGGTGGGCTGCTGGGGTCACACGAGGTGGGGTTGCGGCTCAGAATTGCCCAGCCACCCCGGGGGGCAGGCGGGCTGCCGTGGTGGCATGGGGTGGGGCGTTGCCACCCCGGTGGCCCACCTGCCCCCTTGGTGGTTGTTGGGCGATTCTTAGAATTTCCCAACAGCCACCCACGGGGGGCGGGCCGGCCGCCGGGGTTGGCGCGGGGTGGGCACCGCAGCCCCACCTCGCGCCAGCCCGGTGGCTTGCCCGCCCCCCGGGTGGCTGTTGGGCAATTCCGAGAATCACCCAACCCTTCAGAATCACCCAGCCGCCACCCCTGGGCGCGGGCGAGCCACCAGGGTGGCATGGGGTGGGTGCCACAGCCCCACCCCACACCAATCCGGTGGCTCGCCTGCCCCGGGGTGGCACGGGGTAGGTGCCATAGCCCCACCCCACTCCACCCCCGTGGCTCGCCCGCCGACGTGGGTGGCTGGGTGATTCTTGGAATTTGCCCAGCCACTCCTAGGGGGCGAGCAGGCCACTGGGGTGGCCCGGGGTGGGCGCCGCAGCACCACCCTGCACCACCTTGCACCACCCCAGCACCCCCCCCCAGGGGTGGTTGGGCGATTCTAAGAATGTTTCATTCAATATACAAATAATGACTTTTGAATTCATTTAGTGATTTAATTTGTCCCTAATGTCATGGTTTTTTAATTTTATAATTGAAAAAATTTCAATTTCTTTTGTATCTAGCATTTTATGGTTGAGAACATGATGAATTTATACTTAGGAAAGAAAAATGTTACTCTACCAAAAACATTAGTGTGTTTTTTTCCTCATAAACAACTTTTTTTGGCACATAAAAATTTTGTTTTACTAGCATTTTTTAAAAATGTTGAAGATTGACCCTAAAAAAAATCATCGTTCCAGTATCATCACTTTTTTGTTTTCAAGCTGTTTTTTGCACATAAATTTTGTTTTCACTGCCATTTTTAAAACATGTTCAAAATTGACCCTAAAAAAAAATAATCGTTCCAGTATACACGCTTTTTGTTTTTAGCACTTTTTTGATGTTTTTTCGGGGTTTTTTGGCCAGAGTTCCCGTTTTGAGTTTATAGTTTCCATTTCAAAGTTTACATTGTTAATAATCTAAATAATTAATAAGAGAAAATGGAGAGTCATTGGGAGATGAATCTAAATATTCACTCCCTCATGTATATAAATATGAACAACCCAAATGAATAACATAATACCATTTGAAGAGTTACCTCCTGTCCTGCAATAATCAAGAGACATTTTCATATTCCCATTGTTGTCAACAAGGATGCTTTCCATTGATATATGCAAGTTCTAAGGCCCTTAAAATAATCTTTGATGTTGGTCCCAAATAAGGTCTTGAAATCGATGGGGAAATATACTAAGAAGGCGGGCCTTAAGAAATCCCACATCCTCCAACTTGAGCACAGAACCATAATAAAAAATTGAAACCAACATAAAATTGCAGAAATTATTGTGAACTTTTCTCACCAGTTTCTTGGTTTTCAAGCAAAGATCATGTCCAATTGTGCTAGTAAATTGGTTTTTACAATATGACTTTTTTTTTAAGTTTTTCTCTCCCTTGCTACCTGAAAAGGAAAACATGTTTCAAGTGTACAAAGACTTCCAATAAGAATCATGTGCATAACATGATGATAAATGAACTCATATGCAGGTTTAAAAGATATGCTTTGATATCTACCAAAATATGAGAGACCAATTGTTGTGATAGAGATGATGCCAAGGAAGGTTGAAGAAGAGAGTGGTTCTCTAGCTTAGTCACTGTTCGGAACCAAAATTCAGTGTAATCTTGGATTCCTTTTTCAATGTCTTATGTTATCATGCCATTTAAGTCTTCAAAGATGTGATCCTTATTCATAGAATCTGGTTCACTCTCAGGTTCC
This sequence comes from Pinus taeda, assembly GCA_000404065.3. Taxonomy (NCBI): domain Eukaryota; kingdom Viridiplantae; phylum Streptophyta; class Pinopsida; order Pinales; family Pinaceae; genus Pinus; species Pinus taeda. The sequence continues at coordinate 103,805 of APFE030158861.1, forward strand.
AACATTTTCTTTTCATCAATAGGTATCCATGATTCTTGGACCTCGTCAAGATATTCTTCTTCTTCTTGATGTTGTTCTTTAATGATAATTAGTGAATCCTTTTTTTGTGATACTCTTCCCGATCTAAGATGTATATCATTTAGATCAAGAGGATTTGCTTGAAAATTTTGTACCTCAACATTGTAAGTGTGTTGAGATATTTTATTGGTGGGGTTAGGAAATGGTTGTGTAGAGGATGAGTAGGTGGTAATGGGATAAGTTTAGATGAGGTCAACTGAGGATGAAATTGAGGTTGTGGTGTGTAAAATCCCCGGGTTAATATTACATGTAATAAATTGGCATGATAAAAGAAAAAATAAAACCAAGGTCGTGGGACACGTATTCCAAGTTGGATGAAGGGAAAAACATTAAATTGGGTATCGTTTGTGGTTAATTATTGGCTCTGAAAATTGACATTGGTATTGGAAAAAGGAAAAGGGAAATAAGTGGAAATTAATTCAAGAAATAAAGAAAAATAAGAGAAAATGAAGATGAAGAGACAAGAATATGCATACAAGGAAAATGAAGGAAAAAAGGAAAAGAAAAGAAAAAGGGAGAGAAAATTCTAGCATTCACTTGGAGGAAAAGAGGAGAGAGAACACTACAACAAGAGAAGAGAGCACTTGGAAACATGCAAGACATAAGAAAGAAAGAAATAAACAACAAAAAAAAGGGAGCGCAAGAAGAATATTGGACAGTAAAAGTAAGGGAAGAAATCAAGCAAAGAAAGAGCAGCCAATAGGAGAAATTTACAGGTAATAGGTTGCATGTTTGATTATCTTGTTGGGATTTGAATGCATGGTTTGTGAATTTTCTTTATTGGCAATTTCGTTTTCATTGGCATGGGATTTTATTGGATTGATTGTGGTGTATAGCCTTTCCTTTCCATTTTCTAGATAACCATAATGTAGTGGGTTTACCTTTGGTTGAGCTTTGGATTGTCAGTAGATTTTGGATCATGTTGAGGTGGTCTCAGGAAAATCCCAAGTGTTGAGGGTGGAGTCCAGGAAGATCTTGACAGGTGGGTGGAGACAGGAAATTTCCTCTGGGTATGGTGAAGAAATCATAAGGAATCCAAGCTTATATTGATTATGGTGATCTCTCAACCGATTTAGGTGAGATCATTGTGGCTTGAGGGTGGAGGTGGTTTAACCTTTGAACTACCTATTTAGTTATGTTTTGGTTTATCCCATGTGATCCCACATTCATGCTTGGAATATGGAACGAGGGTGATTCATGGGTTGGAAGAAAGATTTGGTTGGAACAAACTATGCATTCATGACCTACATGTACCATAGTCACAAGGTGTTTGTATAAATGAATAATTTGGACCTCCAACTTCCCAAGGTTGTAACTTTGGCATACATTGTCTGTTTGACTATCATAATACCCCATTTCAAAAATATCCACCAGGAATCCAAAAAGAGAATTTGGGAAATATATTTTGGAGCTTTTCTAGTCTCACCATTTTCCCTGAAAATGTCGTTTAGGCCCTCAAAATGGCCTCAGAAGTTCAGTACGCGAAAAACTCCCAAAAATAGAAATTCGTGTTAAATTTAAGGAAATGAAAGTGAAAGGAAATAATTTTGGGTCAAGTTAGGATGATAACTGTGTGATCATGTGTAACTGGGTGTTTACAACCATTTCTAGACATGTGGTCCCCATTTTCCATAAGTGCATATTGGAAATTATGTCATGCATGGTAACTCTCATCTCATGTTGACCATGGTGAGCAGGTTAACATGGGTAAACGTGGGGTGGGGTGTTATAGGGTGTTATTTTACCTTGAGGTAAAATAAAATTGTTATGCATATAGATCTGGACATATCTATATGTTTGACATGCATGCATTTATTGTTATTACAACCATATGCATGCCAATTATTCTCATTGTGGTTGCATGCATGCCAATTAATTACTATTGAATTAATATGTTCTTGATATTATTATTATGTATCATGCTAATATAGGTTGATGGTATGGGCAGATGCAATAGATGTACCAGAAGTAAATTGAGGTAATGCTTTTTATTTTGCTTTTATTTAGCTACTAATGATATATTGCGGGAAAATGGAAGGTCAAAGAATGAAGACTAGAACAGTTGAATATAGTTCATATGATTCCTTGTACTGGCTGGAAGAGAAGCTAGTGGGATGGGAGAACTCAATTGAGAAGCAGGGAGAGGGAGACTCTCTTGATCTAGCAGATACATTAAGAAATCTGAAATAGAGACCAAAAGTTGTAAAGCTAATAACGAGAGATTGATTGAAACATAGGAAAGGCTTATGAAAGCTCAAGAGAAGCAAGCTGAGGTTAATGTAGTTATCCTACATGGAATTTAAGATTTGTAGAAGTAGGGACAACTAGGGACATACAGGAAGAAAATACTAATGGGGCAGATGGAATAAGGTCTCATAAAAGGTACAAAATGGACAAGGATGATACAATAAATGGTGGCAGATCCTTGAGTACACCAGAGAGGAAGGTTAGTACGCATGGATTTTATTCTAGCTCTGATTCTTGGAGACATCATCACGATCACCACCAAAATAATTATAAGAGGAGTGAGAAGGGGCATTTTCTAGAGGAATTCAAGAAAGCCAAGCCTCCTACCTCTTATGGTGAGATGACTAAATCAAAGGATGTAGAAGCATGGCCGCTTAGAATGAGAAAATTATTCAGACTTCATGATTAGTTATAGTATATGAAGGCCAAGATAACTACTTTAAGTCTCAAAGGAAAGACAAATATTTAGTGGGAAGATGTCAAGCATGTCAGAGGGATCAATGAAGAGGAGTTGATTTGGTAAGAATTTGAAAGACTCTTCAGGAATAAGTACCTATATGAGAGGTATTATAACGGAAAGGCCAAGGAATTTTATGAGCTCAATATGGGTTCCATGTCAGTTGAAGGATATAAAAACATATTTATATAGTTGTTAAGATATGTGCCCTATCTCAAGGACGAGAAAGAAAAGATACAATGGTTCAACAATGGATCACCATTATCACTCAAAGATCGGATTGAGTTTGATGAACCTCAGTCATTGGAGGAAGCCATCAAGAAGTTGAAGCATTATTATGAAAAATCAAAGCACAAGCTTGAGTTCAAGCATGACTGGAAGGGTGGTGAGAAGACTAAAGGGAAATGGCCCAAGAAGTGAGGAAGATCTTAGGATGCAAGTGAGAAGGAAAATGTGGCCTTGCTTAAGAAGTTCAATGCAGCAAAGAAAGGACATGCGTCTCAACCGGTGGAGTACCAGAATAAAGGCGATGGAAAAGAACCATTGAAATGTTGGATTTGTGATAGAGATCATTGCAAGAAGGATTGGCCATTGTATCAGCGCAGAAGGCCTCAGGTATATAGTGATCAGGAGGCATAAATAGTTGGGGATGTAGGACATAACATTCCTCGAATCTATGCAAGCAGTGGATAACAGGCAAGCAGACCATTAGGCATCTATTATCGAGATGGAAGGTAAGCTTTGTGATCAAGTTGTTTCTATTTTGATTAATTTAGGATCAAATTATAGCTATATTAGTCCTAACCTAGTGGACCAGTGCCATTTGAATAAGGAAATGTATGCATAATCTTGGTTGGTGCAGTTGGCTACAGGGAACAAGAGAAGAGTTCACCATTGGGTGAGATATTGTGCATTTGAGCTTAATGGCATGCCTACAACAAAAAATCTGAATTTACTTCCTTTGGGTGCATATAGTATGCTTTTGGGCATGGATTGGTTGTTTGTTCATAAGACCAGGGTGGATTCATATGACAAGACCATTGAGTGTCTGGATGATGATGGAGCAAAGAAAGCCTTGCAGGGAAAGAAGAAGCCTACATCAGTGAGAATGGTTACAATTGTGCAAGCTAAGTGCAACCACAAAAAAGGATGTGTATTGTTTGCAGTACATGTTTCCAATCACAAAGAGAAGGAGGATGAGGATGATGAAGTCCTAAGGAGGTATCATATATTACATTAGTTTTAGGATAAGTTTCCTACAAAGATTCCAGGGTCGCGGCCTCATAGAGAGGTGGATTTCTCTATTGAGTTTGTTAGGGTCCTATAATAATAGGTTCATAATTTTGAATTGGCTATGGTTAGTCTTGTAATATTTTACATACTTTTTCTTTCTGCAAAATGTTTTCCCATATTAAAAATAAAAAATGTAAAGAGGGTAAGTCCTAAAAGAATAATCAAAGGACTAAAAGAAAGAAAATGATAAAAAAAAAAGTATAAGATATGAACCCCACAAAAAGAGATCAAAATAGATTCTGAAAGTGTGCAAATTCAAATGCCACTCCTTTTTTACTTTACTTTGCAAAATAATATTGTGTGCAGCTTGTCAAAAATGCCACAAATCCATGATGGTCAAAGTAGTTTAAACTTGATTCATTCATGCTTTAAATTTCATGTTAATAGATTGAGAATAAAGATCTAGCCAAACTGTTTAATCTTGGCAGATCAATAGTTAGGTAGAGAATAATAATGAGCTCATCAGTTTAATCTGATCCATTGGAAGTTATAAGGTTAGAATTAGATAGTTTGTTTATCAAATAAAAAAAATGAAGGGTCAACAAGGTCAAATGCACCCAATGAATGAAGAGAAAATGCTAGGGTAAATAAAGAGTAGGTAGAAGAAGTTTTGGAAATGCACAAGGTTGCTAGATCAAATGCACCTTCATCATACTTGATCCTATGTTTCATGTGCAAGAGGAATTATTAAAGGCAAAGGTCAATTCACTAAACCTTATTCACTAATTTCCCCTCATTTCACTAAACCCCTTTATTAATTTCCCTTCATTTTCCCCTTCATTATTTTTCATTTTCAAAAGAGGTATTTTCCCTTGTAAAAATATCCCCTCCCCTTCATTCCACTTTCCCCCTTATTTCATTCCATTTCCCCTTACCAAAACCCCTTTCCCTAGTGTGAAACCTATTCCCATCACAAATAATACCCCACCTTTATTAATTTCCCTTTTTCCCTTAAAAACCCACAAAAACCCCTTTATCGTAACTTTGAAAGGTTGAATGTGTCAAGCCCCATTAAAAACCCTCCCCAATACCCTTTAAACTTAACCTCTATGTTATTTTCTAACCCATAGTCCCACTATATATATTTAAACCCCCATTTTTATAATTCCCCGATACCCTATTAACCCATCTCATATATCAAAATTTCGTAATTAATTTCTAATTAATTACATTTCATTGTAATTAAACCTGGCCCCACTCCCCAACTCCGCCCTCGCAACTTTGCCATGCAATAGCCCTCCGATCTCCCACCTCCAGATCTGACGGCCCATATCCATATCGCGCGCTCCCATCTTCTGACACTTAAAATCCCAAAAGCACGCGAGATTCGCAGTTTTGGCTGATCATTGTTTCGTTACGTGGCACCACCACGTTGTATCGCGTGCTCTCAAAAAATACCGCCCTCCACCCAAAAGCAGTGTGATATGGCATAAAACTGCCTCCCCGCGTAAAAGAAAACCGCTCAATGTTCATTCGTTAATCCCGCACCAAAATTTAACCATTGTTAGTTAAAAGCCGAAAAAGCCCCCATTTTCACTCTTTTCACTGATTTTTTGTTGCAAACGCCTCTGTCAACCAATTCCAACGCACGGAAACCTTGTTCAACCATTTTCAACCCATTTACAACCTGAAGACCCTGCAGATTTCAAATTGAAGTAGAACACAAACAATTCAAGCTTCAGAAAGCTCTATTGCTACCATACAACCCTGATTGCATACCAAACCTTTGTTTTCTAGGAATTCTTGAAGGAACCAAAACAACCCTCTGTTTAAAGCTCTGCACAGTAATTAATGAAAAGTTAATTAATTAAATTAATTAAAATACCTTGCCAAACTCAGATAAATCCACTGTGCATCCAAAGGCCCTTTTTCTGCAGATTATATTCGCCCTTCCTACTGTTCCATAGCCCCTAATATTACTCCTAAGCCACAAAAAGAACAATTCAATAGAATAAACCAAATTATGGCTTCCCAAAGAATTATGAGTGAAAAGCCCCTACAAACCCCTCACCTAGACATTGACCACCTTCCATTAGTAGACATAGATTTACAAATTAAAGACACATCTACCTCTAGCCACCTATTAAAACTCCACTGCTGGAGTAAAGATAAATTCCTAAACCAAAATGATGACATTCATCTATGGGAATCAAATTTGTCCAAATACTTGTTCCCACTGGTATACCTGTTCCTAGAAATCATCCACTTCTGAAAAGCTTGCTATATCCCATGTCAAAGAGCCATAGTCTCTCTTGACCAACAGATTTTATTTACAATCATTGTTGAGTCCATAAATCAAATGCTGCAGATCTAGCCAACCCAAATGAGACCCCATTTTCCATTGAAGCCTTACTTGAACTTTATATCAAGCTGGATCTTCCCAAGAGGGCTCAAATCTTTCATACTTTCATCCTAGAAGAGTCTCATACTCCTACAGACATTCCTCCATACTCTGCCACCATTTTCTTTGAAAAAGCCAGATAAATTGTAACCATGTTGTCTTGTATACTAGGGTATACTACTGATGAGTTTGTAGATGAAATTGTACTAGCTTTCCTCTCAATTTTTTGCTCAGGCAAGCCTCCAGTTGCAATTTTTAATTTTGCCCAAATCTTGGTAGATAGAATCCATGATCAATTGATCAGACTGCCAAATGAAAGAGTATTCAAATACTCTTCAATATTGTTCCACATGTTCCCATATTTCCAGTCAAACAAGTTTCCAGTTAGCATCCAAAAGTTGGACACTAAGGGCCATCCAAGATCTGTCATCTTTTGGACACCCTTAATCCTAAAATATTCCACTGTTTTCAGTTATAAAGAGTTCATTGATTCCTTTGTTCATCCAGTTGTAAACATGCTAACCAGTAGCAATAAACCCAGAATCAATGATGAGATAAAAAGAGTTTTTCAATTGTCTAAGAGCAATAGAGTAGGAGACTGGTATCTATACCAGGACCACGCTGAAATCAGGGTATATGGATGCCATCTCACTCCTTACAAGCTGCACAAATACCTCCCCATGAGGATATTTGAATTAGAGTATTTCAAGCAGATCATAAACTCATATGAGGTCAATTTTTTGTCAGCTAGGAAGAAAACATAGTTTAAAATCAAAAACCAACTGGGCCCTTTTATTTGTAATAATAGGGAAGCTGGACAAGAAGAAGATAAAATTTTACAGCAAATGAAGTTAAACAACAGTTTTATGTGGTAGTATGACCCCAATGGAGTCATAAAAAAGTTAAGGATCAAGTTCAAATTAAGCCCTTTTACGCATGAGTCCAGGCCAGACATTGAAAGATATGCCAACCAGTCAGAGTGGTTGAAAAATACCTTAATAGATTGGAAAATACCTTATTAGATGTGGAAAAGAAGATAGATACTAGTTCCTTTATGCAAGTTCCAACCCTACAATAACAGATGGGTATTAGTCCTATTCTACAGACTCCAGCCATGCAGGATAGAAACGTAAAAAGAACCAGAGAAGAAGGTTCTAGCTCTAAAATGGATACTAAGATGACAGGTTTGAAATCAGTTACTGGAAGAAGCCCAAGCTTAATCCTGTAAATGAGCAAGAGGAGACCATTGAAATAGTTGAAATCATTGATACTAACACAGTGGTTAAAAAGAAGACAACTCTAGCAGTTTCAGAGGAAAATCATTAACCTTCCACCTCAAATACTCAGATTATTGAAAAGCAACTTACTATTGAAGTCTCTTCATCCAGTAAACCAGTGAATAAAGAGAAAGAGATAAAAGAGAAGTACAAAGAAATCAAGTTGAGGAATGAGGCATTGAAGGCAGAAACACATGCCCAGTACTTCAAACAGATACCTGGCAATCAGAATAGATTAATGTCAGCCTTTGACAATAAAACTAGTAAAATGCAAATGACCTTTTTGCAGCCTACAGTCCAACAACCTAGATTGTCAGCAGACTACAGGAAGACATAGTTTGAAGGTTTGGCCAGGGATGTTCACCCTATTGATGAAATTGAATTCCATAAGAATGCAGGTGAAATGATATACTCAACAATGACCAACAAGGCCGTGAGTGTTCATAAGCTTCAAAACTCTATGGACAACATCACAACATAGTTTAAGCTAGAGAAAGCATCATCACATGAAAAGGATAACATAATCAAGTCATTAGAAGACTTGGTAATTGAAATTGGATATAATCCAAATGATATCAAGGCTGTAGAAAAACTAATAAAGAAGAAAAATGAGGATATTGTTGCTTTAAAGAAGCAACTGAAGCTACCCTCTTTTGAACATCCATAGACCAAGGAGGTCCTAGAAAGACAAACCCAAAAATATGAGATGATGGACCTCATTCTCCAGCTAAATGCTCAATTAAAAGAAATGGAGAATGAATTGGACGAGTTAATACAGCTGAAACAAGCCAACCTTGAGACAACCACTACCACTACTATTCCTACAATTACTACAATAGTTCCTTCAACTTTGGTAGCTTCATTGGCCCCATAGCTCCACTAGCTACAACACTTCCAGCTGCAACAACAACTACATCAACAACATGTTCAACAACATCAACAACTCATCCAAGTGATGAAGCAAGTAAACTAATTAAAGCCATGGAGGACATGTCCATTCAGGCCACTAAAATAAATAGACTTAAAGAACAGATAAAAATTCTAGAGGATGAGAAGAAACTGACTCAAATCATGCATAAAAATGAAGTACATAAGTCAAACAGGTTGACTGAGAGGATAAAGAACTTAGAAAAGGCATTAACATTGAAGGAGCCACTTACCCAAGCAAAAGAGCAGCTATGGGCCAATGTCATTGACTCTGTCAATGATATTTGGCCATCTATGCAAGTTATCTTTAAACAAAATGATTTAGTCAAAGAGGTTGGTGAAGCAATTCAAAGGGTTAAGGCCGAACTTGGAAATATGTCGGAAGAAGCTTCAAGGATAATCTAATTCATTAACTCAAAGAATAAATATGAATTGCAGGAACTTGGCATAGCTGACAAAACTGGCACTATACCAGAGGTGAAGAAGGTAATCACCAATAGGAACTTAATGATGCAGCTTGAGGACAAATGGCAAACCATGGAGCTAGCTATATGCAGGTTCATGGTCAAATTTGATGTTTTGAGGCAGAAAGGTCTGCCTAATCCATTGGTAATAAATGGCAGGTTAATGCCACATGAAGACTATGATAAAAGAATTAGAGAAGTGGCAAAGAAGCAAGCCAATAGTTCCTCTATGAAAGGGATGCCTACAGGAAAGGTTCTTTACTAGACTTTTGAGAACCTCTTTTACCTCCAGCATGAGGTAAAACATCTTTTTGTAAACAAGCCCACCTTTTCAAAATACATAGAAGCCGATGAAGTCTACAAAAGAATGGTAAATATTAAATTACTAGATATAGAGACTTGGTAAAAATTAAATGATTTACTATGAAAATGCAAGGTAAACTATGGATACAGAGCAGTGAAAGAAAAGCTAAGTAAAAGAGTATCAGATGAAAGAGTATCAGTCAAAAGGAAAAGTAAAAGAACAGTCAGTGTGGAAGACAAACAACCAAAGAGAAAAAAACAGTATAATATCAAAGAAGAGCCAACAACAAACAATAAAAGAGGGACAACTTGCATCAGTTACATATCTGTCTCTATCTTCTTGCATGAAGGTATTTCTGTTTCCTTGAATAATTCCTAAATCATTTTAGGATATTTTGTAATATTTTTTTGTATAAATACTTCATAATTCGAAGTATAGGGGGTGGATTGCTAAACATTTCTATTGTTGTATTGATCTGAAACCTAAGGGTTCACTGTACCATTTTTCAAGTTAGCAGACTGGACTGGGTAATAAAGGCATTACAGGATTCATGTGTTGGGCCACTTTAGTGAAGTATTTTTTGTTTGTCAAATTTTTATCTTCTTAAGTGTTTCACATACTTGCATGTTGTCTAAATTGAACGAAATAACAGAATATTATTACAAAATTTGTTTAAGTACACTCTGTCTTGAACAATTATTGATTTTCATGTTTTCTTTTGATATCCAGAGTAGGGAATCCTTCATTGCTCCCTAGTTTCTATTGACGTCTATCATTCCCCTCATTATTCGGTTTGAGGAATCCTTAACTTCTCCTTGACCCCGATTGAAAACCACTTCACCATCCAGCCTTAAAGATTTGAATTTTCTCAGCTACTTTGCCCTGTGAACACTATCTTTAGAACTTGATTTAGTCATGTTTTCTTAACACTTGACCCTATAACCCAATGCTAAAGGACATCTCTCTATCCATCTAAGTCAGTGATTCCACCACCAAAACAAAATCAAAACCCAATCAAGCTTAAATAACTAACCTAATATCAATTAACTCAACAAAGTTAAATCATAAAGAGAGAGCCCTCACTGAGCATTAGGAAGGCTAGATCCTGATCTCAAAAGTAGGTTTGTGGTTACCTCTAATATTTCTTTTGACACAAGATAACAACCCTAGGGAAATTTTAGAGTGATAACAAAGTTGATACCATGAGCAACACTAACATCTAAGGCACCATACAAGATGAGCACTTCCAATTTGGTGGAACTAAAGTTGTAGCTTTAAGAGATGCTTGATAAGGGATAAATAAAGCCAAGTGTATCTCCTTGGGGAGCACCAATGTCGTTTATAAAGAAGAAGGATACTACTCTCATATTGTGCATTGATTACATGCAGCTAAATAAGGTAACTTAAAAAACAAGTACCCCTTGCTTCAGATTGATGATTTGTTTGATCACTTGAAGGGATCAACAATATTTTCAAATATTGATCTGAGATTAGGATATCATCAGGTGCGTATCAAAGAATAATACATCTACAAGATTGCAATTTGTACAAGGTATGGGAACTATGAGTTTGTGGTTTATCCTTTTGGTCTTACCAATGCTCTAGCCACCTTCATGTGTCTAATGAATATTGTGTTGTGTCATTATCTTGATAAGTTTGTGTTATTATTTGTTGATGATATATTGGTATATTCCAAGAATGAGGAGGAGCATGCAGAGCGTCTGGTAACATTGTTGAGATGTTGAGAGAACATAAGTTGTATGTCAAGCTTATTAAGTGTAGCTTCTTTCAGTCTCAGATTAATTACTTGGGACATGTTGTTTCCAAGGAAGGGATAACAATATATCCAAAAAAGATTAAGGTTATTATGAAGTGACCAAATCTAGGGAATGTGGATGAGGTAAAATCATTCATCGGACTAGAAGGTTATTACAAGAGGTTTATGAGGAATATCTCTAAGATTAGTTATCATATCACATCTTTGCAAAGGAAGGGAAATAATTTTGAATGGACAAATGAGTGTGCAACCAAATTTGATCAATTGAATCAATTTCTTACCAATGCTCTAGTTTTGTAGATTGCAGATCCTAATGAGGAGTTTGTGGCTTGTACAGATACACGTAAGGAACGCGTGCAATCCTGATGCGGGAAGGGTAGGTGGTTTGCTATCAATCAAGGAAGATGAATGAGCATGAGTAGAATTATGTGACTCATGATCTTGAGTTGGAAGCTATCATTCATGCATTGAATATGCAGAGACATTATCTCCTTGGTTGGAGGTTTGTTTTGATGAGTGATCACAGTGGACTGAGGTAATTGTTTGACCAACCCAGTTTGAATGTCATGCAAGCTAGATGGTTGGCTACTCTTAGTGAGTTTTATTTTGATACCAGGCATATTAAAGGCAAGGAGAACCGGGTTTCATATGCACTCATTAGGAGAGTACAAGTGAATCATATTTTAGTTGTGAGATCTTGTGGGATAGATTTGTAGGAGCATATATTATATGCAGGGCACATGATGAGAGGTACCAATAGTTGAAGTAGAGATTGCAGCATCAAGGTGAGGGTGACAAGGATGAGCAATATCACCTCACAACATATGGCTTGGTTAGATTCAGGAGCAGGAATTATGTGTCTAACAATGGTGAATTAGAGAAGCTTATTTTGAGAGAGTTTCTTGTCAATCCATATTTAGGCCACTGAGGATACCAGAAGACTTTGAAAGGTATTAATAAGTTCTACTATTGGCCTAATTTGAAGAAAGAGGTGGTTGAGTTTGTTTCTAAGAGCTTGAATTGTCAATAGGTGAAAGTTGAATGCAAGAATCTAATTGGTTTGTTGCATCTTATTCCGATTCCAAAATGAAAATGGGAGGTCATTGCCATGGATTTCATTACATTTTTTCCTAGGACATCAAGACAACATGAATCCATCATGGTTATGGTTAACAGGTTGAGCAAGGTAGATCACTTCATTATAGTGAAGTCTATTAATTAATCTAGTGAAGTGGTTTAGATCTTCATTAGGGAGATAATGAGGTTGCATGGATTTCCAAAGAGGATTATATCAGATAGAGATTCCAAGTTCACTTCTAGGTTTTGGAAGGAATTGTTTGCAGGCTTGGGGACAAAGGCAGATTTTAATACAACTTATCATTCGTAGACAAATGGCAGACAAAGAGGATTAATAGGATCCTTTTGGATATGTTGAGGATGTATGTCATGCATCAACAAAGGAAGTGGGAGGAGTATCTTCCACTGGTGGATTTTTCTTATCATAATGGGTATCAGAAATCCTTGAAGATGAGTCCATTTGAGGACATCAATGGGAAAATTTGTAATACTCCTATCATCTAGGGTGATCTAGTGAGCAGTGTACTAATTGGACCAGATATGTTGAGAGAGATGGAGCAGGAGATGTAGGTTATCAAAAGGAATTTGAAGGCAACACAAGATAGGTATAAGAGATATGCAGATCAACATAGAGTGTTTAAGGAGTTTCAGGTTGGATAGCATGTGTACTTGCATATCAAATTGAATAAGAGCTCCTTGAAGATTGGGTCATGTGCCAATTTGGAACCTCGATAATGAGGGTTTTGAACTCCTTGAGAGGATTGGACCATTGGCATAAAGGCTTGCTTTGCCTCCAACAATGAAAGTCCATGATGTTTTCCATTTTTCATTGCTTAAAATATATGTATAGGATGTTGATCATGTGATTGGTTGGTATGTATTGTAGGTGGAACCAGAAGGAGAATTCAAGCGAGAACCTCAATTCATATTGCAGTGGAAGAAGCTCATACTTCAGAATAGAGAAATAGAGCAAGTTAAATTACAATGGAAACACTTGGGGCTGATGAAGCTACATGGGAGATGGTTTATTAGATGCTAACATTATATTTGTATTTATTTGCTAGTTAAAGCAAATGTGTTCTATTTATATATGTGAGTGTGTGTGTGTGTGTGTGCACGTGTATCATTGTCAATACTACATCAAGTTCTATTATAAATCTCTAATAACAAGTATGTTTGTCATGTTTTCAGCAGTTGGCCATTGTAAATACTGCATCAATTTGGGTTTATAAAGCTCCATAATTAGTATGTTTGTTAGGTTCATCACTTTTTCTTGTTATAAGTATCATAAAACACCAAGGATGGTGTTCCCCCAAGGGGGAGAGGTTTGTAACAGTGCCAGGCTAATATTCGATTAATAAATGGGCATTATAAAGGCAAAAATAAAACCAAGGTCATGGGACACATATTCTAAGCTGAATGAATGGGAAAAAATACAATGGGCATCACTTGTGGTTAATTATTAGAAATGGAAATTGGGATTGGTATTGGAAAAAGACAAAGGGAATTAATAAGTGGCAATTAATTCAAGAAATAAAGGAAAATAAGAGAAAATAATATGCATGTAAGGAAAATGAAGGAGAAAGGAAAAGAAATGAAAAATAAAAAGGGATAGAAAATTCTAGAATTCACTTGGAGGAAAAGAGGATAGATAACACTACAACAAGAGAAGAGAGCACTTGGACATAGGGAAGACATAACCAAGCAAGTAACAAGAAAGGAAAACTAAGGGAGTGCAAGAAAAAGATTGGAGAGTAGAAGGAAGGGCATAAATCAAGCAAAGAAAGAGCATCCAACAGGAGAATTTTGTAGGTAATATGTTGCATGTTTGATTATCTTGTCAGGATTTGAATTCATGATTTACCCATTTGGTTTATTGGTCATTCTGTTTTCATTGGCATGGGAGTTTCCTGAATTGAGAGTTGTGTACAACCTTGCCTTTTCATTTCCCAGATAGCCATAATGTAGTGGGTTTACCTTTGGTTGAGCTTTGGATTGCCGGTAGATTTTGGATCCTATTGAGGTGGTCTTAGAAAAATCCCAAGGGTTGAGGGTGGAGATGGTTTTCTCTGAGAATCTATTTATATGCGGGTGGAGATAGGAAAGTTCCTTTAGATATGGTGAAGAAATCTTGAGGCATCCAAGTTTGTATTGTTGGGTTGTGTTATATTCTTTCGTTATGTTGATTGCGTAGCGGGGGGGTAATAGCCCCCCCTGTCCGGGGGGTGGGTAGGCCCTTGCTATGGGGTCTGGGGCAGCGCCCCAGATTTTTTTTTTTAGACCTTATATTAGGTTGGGCGGACCTACCTATGGTTTTTAGTCCATGGTTTTGGATGCGATGGTTTTCGGTCCATGGTATTGGATGCTTCGGCATGTATAAATATGTATTGTAACATTGAAAGGAATATAATGAAAAATCAAGCTGGTAGTCCCGATTTTGGGATATAGGGGAAAATCTCTGTGTATATGTGTTTTATGTGTTATGCTCTCGCATTGTTTAGTTTATGTGTTTTAGAATTCGTATGCAGGTAATTTCTGTACGGGACTAAAACCTACATTTGGTATCAGAGTAGTTTTGGCTTCAAGGGGATTCCTTTATTGCTAAGGGGTTTTGCTTGGGCCTGTGGTAGGCCCTTTTCAGTGGGAGATCTGCGAGACCAATTTTGGTGGTGAAAGAAGATGGCGAGCAGTGGAAATATAGAGATCGATAAATTTAATGGTCAGAGTTTTGAGTTGTGGAAAATCAAGATGGAGGATTTGATGGTGGATAAAGATCAATGGATCACAGTAGATCTGGGTACTAAACCAACGGGAGTGTCTGATGAAGAATGGAAGAAGTTGGATCAGAAGGCAAAGAGCACAATAC
>APFE030158863.1:0-14691 GCA_000404065.3 Pinus taeda
GACCCGGGGTCTTAATTTGTTTTCAACTTTATTTTGTTGGCAAACCAAACATTTTGCCACAAACTTTTGAATATCTGATTTAAGGCCATCCCAAAAAACTTCTTTCTTAACCCTGTGGTAAGTTTTTAAAAATCCTGAGGGCCCTCCTAAGGGAGAAGTGTGCAATTCCATAAGAATCTTTTGTTTTAGCTGGGAATTCTTACAGAGGTATAAGCGATCTTTGTACCATAACGAATCATTTTCCAGCTAAATGTATCAGACGTATTTGAATCTTGTTGTAACTTTCGAATAAGTGCCCACACTTCTTCGTCATTCTTCCATTCCTCCCTTGCTTTGTTTATCCATCTGGTTGGATAATAGAAATGGCGCACAACAATGCTTCCACATCCTCATCCTTTCTTGAGAGTGCATCTGCCACCACATTTTGCTTCCCTTTTTTGTAGATGATTTCAAAGTCATAACCCAACATCTTTGTGACCCACTTGTTGCTCTTCAGAGGATAATCTTTGTTCTAAAAAGTATTTAAGGCTATCATGATCCGTTTTTACCTTGAAGTGTCTTCCCATTAGGTAGGGTCGCCATTTCTTAAGTGCATGGAGTATTGCCAACATTTCCTTCTCATAAATAGCTTTGTGTAAAACTTTCCCTTGATTGGACGACTTTCAAAAGCAATGGGTCTTTCATCTTGCATTAAAACAACACCAATTCCATTTCCTGAAGCATCACATTCCACAATAAAGGTTATTGTGAAGTCTGGTGTAGCTAAGACCAGTGCTTGGCACATTGCCTCTTTAAGATGTTCGAATGCCTTTGTTGCTTCTGGAGTCCATGAAAATGCATATTTCTTCAAATGTTGTTAGAGGTGATGCTATTCTTCCATAATTCTTAACAAACTTGCGATAATACCCTGTCAACTCGAGAAATCCTCGCAGATGCTTTATGGATGTGGGGATTTTCCATTCCTTAATGGCTTTAATTTTGCTAGGGTCTACCTTAACTCCTTCATGAGATATAATATGACCCAGATATTCCACCTCTTGGACTCCAAAGAAACATTTGGATATTTTTGCATAAAATTGTTTCTCCTCCAATAGTTGTAGCACCCTGTCAACATGTTCAACATGATCCTTCCAAGACTTGTTGTAGATTAGTATATCATCAAAAAATACTAACACAAATTTTCTAAGGAATGGTTTGAAATTGAATTCATCAACCTTGAAATGTTGAAGGTGCATTGGTAAGGCCAAAAGGCATGACCAAAAATTCATAATGACCCTCATGATTTCTAAATGTTGTTTTTGGAATGCTTCAAGCTTCGTTCTGATTTGATGATATCCTTAATGAAGATCCAACTTGGTGAAGTAAATGATCCATTCAATTCATCCAGTAATTCATCAATGACAAGAATGATAAACTTATCTTTAATAGTGAGCTTGTTGAGCTCCCTATAATCCAGACACATGCGCCATGATCTATCCTTCTTGTGCACCAATACTACTAGAGCAGAAAAAGAACTTTGACTCGGTTGAATTATACCAGCCTCCAGCATTTCTGCAGCCATATGTTCAATTTCACTATTTTGGACATAGGGATATATGTATGGCCTGATGTTTGGAGTAACACTTCCAGGAATCAGATGAATAACGTGATCATGATCATGAATAGGGGGGAGACCTTTCAGAGTCTCAAATACCTTGGAATGATTTTTCAAGGCTTTTAGGAGATCTGGAGAAATAGATGATTGCAATGTGGAAACATCTAGCGAACATAATTGTGAAATTACCCCTCTTTGTTCCTTTTTTAGAAGCTTTGTCATACCGTTAGAGCTGATTATCTTTCCTGGTTTCCCTCCAATACCCCTTAATTCAACTTCATTTCCTTCCGTAGAAAATTTCATGAAAAGTTCTTGAAAAAATAAAACCTATTGTACCCAAGGATTGTAGCCATTAGACTCTTAGTACAACATCAACACCTCCCATTGGAATGGAAAGAATTGGACTAGTCAATACATATTCTCCCATAGATAGCTTGATATTATGGCACTTTCCAGAGAAATTTATTGTTCCTCCATTTGCAACCATCACTTGACACTCTAGTGCTGGATATAAGAAGCAATTCAATTCATTTGCTACCTTACAATGAATAAAATTGTGGGTACTCCCTGAATCAATCAATACTATTACCTTTTTCTTCTTGATTTTTCCTTCTATCTTGTTGGTTTGAGGAGTGGTAATTCCCACCAATGCATTACAAGATATGATCGGATTCATTTTTTCTTTATCTAGGCTTTGTTCCCAAAGTATATCCTCTTCCTTTGACCTTTCTTGCTCCTTTTCTTATTCCTGTTCACAATCTATGTAGAATAGTTTCTTCTCAACACACTTATGACCTTTAGTGTATTTGTTATCACAACTGTAACAAAGCCCTTTTGCTCTTTTTTATTCTAATTGTTGTGGTGTCAAACTTATAGGTTGTGGAAGACTAGGGGCAATAACAATTCCATCTTTATAGTTGTGAATGGTATGCTTCCTGGTTGCCATAATTTTTCTTTCCATTTTTCTTGCTAATCTGAATGCCTTCTCTAATGAATCAGGTTCCCAAAGGCGAACATCATGTTGGATATTATCCTTTAAAGTTCCTATGAACACATCAATACTATGCTCCTCTGGAATATTTCTTACCCTTATGTTCAATTTTTGGAACTCTTCAATGTGCTCCATTATTGAACCCTTTTGTTTGAGACTTATCAATTAGCTAAAAAAAGTGTTGCTTTTTGTATCGTCATAATGTGCTATCAATTCTTTCGTAAAAATTTCCCAAGTGATAATTTGTTTACGATAGCAAATCCATTGACACCATACAAACTGATTTGGTTCCAAATATAAAGTTGCAATATGTACCTTTTGTGTGTTTTGCATATTATTGAGATCGAAAAATTGCTCCATCTGTAATATCCATGTTGTGTGATGCAGGAGCATCCAGCTCACAGTGACGAGGCAAAAAGACTCCAACCAGGTTCACAAGCAGGAAATTGAATTGTTAAATTCTGCTGAAGATAATTTTTCTTTTTATTTTATTTTACAAGTCAGCAACAGTTAGATGGTTTACTTTTCCTGTTAGGATTATTGTTAGTTTCATTATCAAATTAAGGGTAGTTTCTGTAATTAGAAAAAAATAACTTTTAACTGTTTTACAAGGCTTGGAATGTTCAAACAATTACGATTACAAATAGGAACAGTAGTATGTAGCTGTCCTTGTAACAGAAAGAGGCAAAACTGCAAGCCATAACTGAAGACAGAGGCCATAAAAGCCAAACATACATGTAAAGAAAGGGTCTTTTAGTCAAGTAGAGAAAAAGTTGAGTAATTGAAGAAAAAAATTATCAAGCATTCAAAAGTACCAGAGAATTACTGTCCATCTATCTTATTTCCTAGATTATTGATTTGATCTCTCGTACTTAATTAACAGGATTTTACATTTCTGTAAACTAACCGTAATATTATGGCTGCTGTACGAGTATGAACTGTATTCGAAATCATTACCAAACAAGCACACAGAGATATAGTTGAAACAACACAATTACGCATAGCTAATCGAAACTAGCAACAAGTAAAGAGTCCAGTAAAAGAATCATTATGCAAGCAACATAACAAAACCACAAGCGAAGGCTACAGGTACCAAATAACACATTCCTTTTTCCTTTCATAAGAAAGTGATTTACATTTATATTGTCCAGTAAACATTACTGCGTAGTCGAAACCGAAAAAGTCGAGTTCCCTTAATTATTACGGAGACTGGTACAGTAAAAAACAAGATCAAAATTTGCTTAGTAACTATAGACAAACAACGAATGCAAAACCCTCGTTAGGGTTTGATTCCAGGCACAAAATAAGGATTTGTTGAGACCGCGTTACAATCCAGTGAACTCATAACAGAAAGACAACAGCGGACGTGACTCCCACGAGATTCGAATAGTAAAACGACAAGTGAACCATATTCGGAGCAGAAACCTCGAGACATAAAAACAATATAGGTTACAGGCCTACCCACTTTTACGCTACTAAACATTTTTGTAGAAGGAGACGTGCGCCCTCCAGGCCACCAGAGAAGACCTGCAACCAAACAAACGAGAGTGAGAATGGAGTTCAACAGAACCTAAAGGGGTCGAAACCCTTGATAGGAAACCAAACCAGCATTACAAAAATTAAAGGGAAAAGGGAAAGAAACCCTCACCTGGAGACCGTGTGAGGAGGAGCCGTGCATTCGAACCATAGGATGCCACAGTAAACTGGAGACCAGAGTAGCAGGTTTGTTTAGACCTAGAACAAAAAGAGAGTGAACATTGAATCAAAGAAAGAGCATTTACCTGTAGCAGAGGTTGAATGAACTTTTCCATTGTTCCTGTACGCTCAGCCACAAACAGCATAACGTTACCAGCAGACGTATAATCCAAAATCACTACCAAACCAGATTCGAAAGTAAAGGACCAGAAGACTGACATTACATGCAGGAACGGGGTAGCAAGAGCCCAATACCAGTGTTAAAACAACCCAGACTCGAACCAAACTTCTTTACAAGCAACCAACAGTTACAGCAGACACAACCAGGACGAAGAGCTCGAACTCATTTATTAGAAAAAGAGTAACAGAGTGGGTAAATGACTTACTAGAGATTGCAAGAAAACCATAGAGTAGAACACCGTCGAAGCATACAGGCGGACAAACAGCAAAACGCGTAGAGCAGGCCTCCACCCATAACTAGAGCAAGCATAAAATCAACCCACAGCCATGAAATCGTAACTCGGAGCCAACAAAAATAGGATACAACACCCTAGACATACTTCCATACGCAGAGCTCAAAACCCTCAGAACCAACGGCAAGAATGAAAAGGAACAATCGAGAAATCGCATAGGGTTAGGGTAACATCGTTTACCAAAGCAGAAGGACAGCACATTTATACCCGCAGTTAATTCCCAGCTACCAGCAACAAAACGCGGGAAAAACAAACGCATATACAACCGCCACGTAAATGTCCAGGTGTAACTTAAAAGTGTAAAGGGATACGCCAAGTGGGTTGGGTCCCATCAGAGTAGTATCAGATCAATTTGAGTTGAAAAGATTTGGGAGAAATGGATATAGGCAGACGAGGACGAGGCAGAGGTGCCCATAGAATGGCAGATGAGGCGTTAAGAGAAGAACTCAGAATTCTTACTGCTCGATTGGAAGCAGTAGAGGCAGGCAGAAGGAGAGATCCAGAGTTAGGTGATGTGAGTGACGAAGAAGTGGAAGCACCAGCAGATGGGGATGAAGGTGACTCACCAGAAGTAAGATTATTGAAGTCTGTATTATTGTCAAATAGTAAACCAAAACCAGAATTACCAACCTATGATGGCAGTTTATCGATTGATGTAGTATTAGATTGGATTAGTGAGATGGACAAGTACTTTGAATGCAAAGAAATTAGTGAAGACCGTAGGGTCAAGTTTGCAGCAACAAAGCTGAAAGGACACGCAACCCTGTGGTGGGACAGTGTCCAGAATGAGATAAAGAGGTTGAACAAGCCTTCGATAAAGACTTGGGCAAGGATGGTAACTAAATTGAAGGGCAGATTTCTGCCAAGAGATTATCAAATTGCGTTATATAGGCAAGTTTAGAACTTGAAACAGAGAGGTCTGACGGTGAAAGAATATATGGAGGAATTTTATCGAGTAAACTTGCGAGAAATATATACAGAGGATACAGCAGAGAGGACAGCCAGATATGTGAAATATATGAGGAATATATGAGGATACAATACGGAGGAGTCATATCAGAGTGCAGTTAAAGCAGAGGAAAATCTTAACCGGAGACAGAATTCCCAGAGAGGACGTGGGTCTAACAGAGGAAGAGGCCATTCCTATGGTAGGGGCCGCACTGCCAGCCGCAGCGAAGAAGCCAGCAGTTCAAAGACTTCGGGAACTACAGAAAAAGGAGATGGAACGAGGGGTGGCAGATCGTTTCAGCGCGGTAGAGGAAATGGTCGTGGAAGGGGAACTGGATACCAATGTTATAGATGCCACAAGTGGGGCCACCGCTCTTTTGAGTGCCCAGAGACAGATTCAACTGGACAGTGAGGCGCATATGTGGCGCAGCCAGAGGAAGCAGCAGCACCTCCTCAAGAGGCAGAAAATGCCCCAGAAACAGGAGAAGCTTTAGTGCTGCATAAGGTTTTGGTGAAACCAGTTGATGAGAGTATTGAACAGACGCAACGGAAAGCTCTGTTCAGAACAGTTTGCAAGTCGCAAGGTAAGTTCTATAAAATGATAATTGACAGCGGAAGTACTGACAATTTGGTGTCAGTCGAGATGGTGGAGAAGTTAGGACTGAAACTTCTGAAACACCCCACTCCATATCGAGTTTTGTGGTTATAGAAAGGACAACAGTTGCTGCTGGATGAGCAGAGTGAAGTGGAATTCCAGATAGGATGTTACAAAGAAAAAATTATTTGCGACATTATGCCAATGGACGTGTGCCACATCTTGTTGGGCAGACCTTGGCAATTTGACAGAAAAGTGACACATGATGGGGTATTGAATTGTTATAAGTTTGAAAAAGATGGGGTTAAGCATACCCTTGTGCCTATCAGAGAGGAGAAAGAGGCAGTTGAAGGAAATGAACCAAAGGCGTTGCTTATGAACGGAAAATTTTTTTTGAAGCAAATTGAAAATAGTGAGATGAATTTTGCTGTAGTAAGAAAGACTAGGACAGTTTTGTTACACACAGAAATCACAGATTTGCCTAAAGAAATACAGCAGATGTTGGAAGAATTTAAGATATAGTAGTAGACGACTTGCCGGATAAGTTACCTCCCAAGTGGAGCATTAGTCACCACATTGATTTCATATCAGGAGCCAGCTTGCCGAATAAGGCAGCTTATCGAATGAGCCCCAAGGATAATGAAGAAATCAAAAAACAGGTGCAGGAGCTATTGGATAAAGGATTGATCAGAGAAAGTTTGAGCCCATGTGCTGTACCAACAGTTCTCACCCCCAAAAAGGGAGGAGAATGGTGGATGTGCATTGATTCCAGGGCCATCAATAAAATCACCATAATGGACAGATTTCCGTTACCGCGCATGGATGATATGATGGACTGTTTGAGTGGGGAAACTTACTTTTCTAAGATAGATTTAAAAAGTGGATATCACCAGATTCGGATACGTGAAGGAGATGAATGGAAGATAGCTTTTAAAACAAATGAGGGCCTATATGAATGGCTGGTCATGCCGTTTGGGTTGAGAAATGCGCCCAGCACCTTCATGAGACTCATGAATGAGATGCTAAAGGAATATATAGGGAAGTTTGTAATTGTTTATTTGGATGACATACTTATTTTTAGTAAGACACGAGAAGAACACCTCCGGCATGTGTGTAAAGTGTTAGAGAAGCTACAGCAGAACAAGTTATTGATCAATCTGAAGAAATGTACATTTTTACAGAGAGAACTAATTTATCTGGGATTTGTGATAGCAGAGAATGAATTAAAGATGGATCCGGAGAAAGTGACAGCAATCATGAATTGGCCGTCACCGAAGAATTTGTTTGAGGTACGAAGTTTTCATGGATTAGCTAGTTTTTACAGAAAGTTTATTAGAGATTTCAGCAGAATCTGTGCTCCTATGCTGGAGACCATCAAAAAGGCTAGCCAACCTTTTCGATGGACAGAAGCAGCAGAAAAGAGATTTCAGCTATTGAAGAGGAAAATAACAGAAAAACCGATTCTCAGGGTACTAGACTTTCAAAAACTATTTTAGGTACGTTGTGATGCTAGTGGAACAACAATCGGGGCTGTACTCAGCCAGGAGGACATACCAGTGGCATTCTTCAATGAAAAACTGAATGAGAGTAGGCAGAAGTACTCCTCATACGATAAGGAATTCTACGCAGTAGTACAGGCGCTAAGACACTGGATGCATTATTTGTTGGGAAACGAGTTCGTGCTGTTCTCAGATAATTTTGCATTACAGTATGTAATGCAGCAACATAAAATTAATCATAAGCATGCCAAATGGGTGGAGTACCTACAGAGTTTTAATTTTGTACTGAAGCCTATCAGTGGGCAAGCGAATAAGGTTGTCGACGCATTGAGCAGAAAAGCTTTACTATTGCAGGAAAGCACTGTGCAGGTTTTGGGCTTTGAACATTTACGAGATCTTTATAAGACAGACACAGATTTCAGAGAAGCCTATGAGGCGTGCCAGAATCCTTTAATACGAGGAAACAATCATTGGTTGGACTACAATATACAGGAGAAATTACTTTTCAAGGGAGGACAACTGTGTATCCCTAGCTGTTCTATGAGGGAGAATATCATTCGTGAAAAACACAATGGGGGATTGGCTGGACACTTTGGTATTGAAAAGACTTTAGAGCAACTTAGTCACTTTTACTTTTGGCCAAGAATGAGACGGGATGTACAATTTTTTGTGGCTAAGTGTAAGGTGTGTCAACTAGTAAAAGGACATAGCCAGAACACAGGACTGTACACGCCATTGCCTATTCCAGGCAGACCTTGGGATTCAGTGAGTTTAGATTTTGTATTAGGACTGCCAAAAACACAGAAAGGGTATGATTTGGTAATGGTGGTAGTAGATCGTTTCTCGAAAATGGCACATTTTGTACCTTGTCAGAAAACTAGTGATGCCACCTACGTGGCCCACTTGTTTTTTAATGAGATTATCCGATTACACGGGTCACCAACAACCATCCTATCAGACAGAGACGTAAAGTTCACGGGACATTTTTGGCGTACCTTATGGAAAAAGATGAACACCCAATTAAGCTACAGTTCTGCTTACCATCCACAGACCGATGGGCAAACAGAAGTTGTGAACAGAAGTCTAGGAAATCTATTACGCAGCTTAGTAGGAGAAAATTCTAGAATGAGGGACCGAGTGCTGGCGCAAGCAGAATTTGCTTACAACGATTCGCCGAATCGTAGCACGGGTCTCAGTCCTTTCGAGATTCTTTATGGCATGCACCCTCGAGGAGTGCATGAGCTTCAGGATCTTGGTTTACAGGAACGACGGAGTGCGGATGGAGAAGATTTTGCAAATGCAATGAGGGATTTACATGAACAGGTAAAGGCAAAGTTACAGGACAACAACTCAAAGTATAAGGAACACACAGATTCGAAGAGAAGAGAAGTTCATTTTGAGGTAGGGGATGATGTTCTGGTACACTTACGCAAGGAGCGGTTTCCTAAAGGTACGTACAACAAACTGAAATACAAGAAGATAGGACCTTGCAAGATCTTGCGGAAGTTTTCAGTGAATGCCTACAAAATCCAACTACCACCTGGAGTAGGCCTATCACCTATCTTCAATGTGGCAGATTTGTTTCCGTATACAAGCGAACTGTTGGAAGGAAGGAAGGATGAACCCGGACAATCCACACGGAACACCCAGGAAGACACAGACAGTTTGAAGAAACAATTTCCTTATGTCCAACCTCCTGATATCGAAGGCATCCTCGAAACTCAGGTAGTTAGGCGTACTCGGCGGAAAAATTATTTTCAGTACCTGGTCAAGTGGAAGAACCGTCCGATTGAGGACAGCTCTTGGCTTGACGCCAGGCAGATTGAACGAACAGGGACATCATTGGAGGAGCTCATGAACCAGAGTCATGATCTTTTCTCACCCCGAGAGCCTGATGCAGGAGCATCCAGCTCACAGTGACGAGGCAGAAAGACTCCAACCAGGTTCACAAGCAGGAAACTGAATTGTTAAATTCTGTTGAAGATCATTTTTCTTTCTATTTTATTTTACAAGTCAGCAACAGTTAGATGGTTTACTTTTCCAGTTAGGATTATTGTTAGTTTCATTATCAAATTAAGGGTAGTTTCTGTAATTAGAAAAAAATAAATTTTAACTGTTTTACAAGGCTTGGAATGTTCAAAGAATTACGGTTACAAATAGGAACAGTAGTATGTAACTGTCCTTGTAAAAGAAAGAGGCAAAACTGCAAGCCTTAACTGAAGACAGAGGCTATAAACGCCAAACATACATGTAAAGAAAGGGTCTTTTAGTCAAGTAGAGAACAAGTTGAGTAATTGAAGAATAGAATTATCAAGCATTCAAAAGTACCAGAGAATTACTGTCCATCTATCTTATTTCCTAGATTATTGATTTGATCTCTCATACTTAATTAACAGGATTTTACATTTCTGTAAACTAACCGTAATATTATGGCTACTGTACGAGTATGAACTGTATTCGAAATCATTACCAAACAAGCACACAAAGATATAGTTGAAGCAGCACAGTTACGCATAGCTAATCGAAACCAACAACAAGTAAAGAGTCCAGTAAAAGAATAATTATGCAAGAAACGTAACAAAACCACAAGCGAAGGCTACAGGTACCAAATAACACATTCCTTTTTCCTTTCATAAGAAAACAATTTACATTTATATTGTCCAGTAAACATTACTGCATAGTCGAAATCGAAAAAGTCGAGTTCCCTTAAATATTACGGAGACTGGTACAGTCAAAAACAAGATCAAAATTTGCTCAGTAACTATAGACAAGCAACGAATGCAAAACCCTCGTTAGGGTTTGATTCCAAGCACAAAATAAGGATTTGTTGAGACCGCGTTACAATCCAGTGAACTCATAACAGAAAGACAACAGCGGACGTGACTCCCACCAGATTCGAACAGTAAAACAACAAGTGAAACATATTCGGAGCAGAAACCTCGAGACAGACAGACAATATAGGTTACAGGCCTACCCACTTTTACGCTACTGAACATTTTTGCAGACAGGGACGTGCGCCCTCCAGGCCACCAGAGAAGACCTGCAATCAAACAAACGAGAGTGAGATTGGAGTTCAACAGAACCTAAAGGGTTCGAAATCCTTGATAGGAAACCAAACCAGCATTATAAAAATTAAAGGGAAAAGGGAAAGAAACCCTCATCTGGAGACCACGTGAGGAGGATCCGTGCATTCGAACTAGAGGACGCCACAGTAAACTGGAGACCAGAGTAGTAGGTTTGTTTAGACCCATAACAAAAAGAGAGTGAACATTGAATCAGAGAAAGAGCATTTACCTGTAGCAGAGGGTGAATTAACTTTTACATTGTTCCTGTATGCTCAACCACGAACAGCATAACGTTACTAGCAGACGCATAATCCAAAATCACTACCAAACCAGATTCGAAAGTAAAGGACCAGAAGACTGAAATTACATGCAGGAATGGGGCAGAAAGAGCCCAATACCAGTGTTAAAACAACCCAGACTCGAACCAAACTTCTTTACAAGCAACCAACAGTTACAGCAGACGCAACCAGGATGAAGAGCTCAAACTCATTTATTAGAAACAGAGTAACAAAGTGGGTAAACGACTTACTAGAGATTGCAAGAAAACCCCAGAGCGGAACACCGTCGAAGCATACAGGCGGACAAATAGCAAAACGCGCAGAGTAGGCCTCCACCCATAACCAGAGCAAGCATAAAATCAACCCACAGCCATGAAATCATAGCTCGGAGCCAACAGAAACAGGATACAACACCCTCGACATACTTCCATACGCAGAGCTCAAAACCCTCAGAACCAACGGCAAGAATGACAAGGAACAATCGAGAAATCACATAGGGTTAGGGTAACATCGTTTACCAAAGCAGAAGGACAACACATTTACACCCACAGTTAATGCCCAGCTACCAGCTACAGAACGTGGGAAAAACAAACGCACATACAACCGCCACGTAAACGTCCAGGTGTAACTTAAAAGTGTAAAGGGATACGCCAAGTGGGCTGGGTCCCATCATTGTGGGATCATTGCCATCAAAATTCCTCATATCGATTTTTGGAATATGGTGGGTCTTCGATCCCACATTAGAGTGTATGAAATCATGATTAACATTTCTTTTGTTCGCATCATGAGTTTCCTTTACTACCTTTTCACCATTAGTAAGTATTTCTTATAGAAAATTTGTCAAATATGTCTTCAAATCTACCATGTTACTCTTCAAATCTGTCTTCAAATCTATCTTCAAATCATCCATCTTAGCTTCCATGCCCTTTATCTTAGCTTCTATTAGCTTTTGTGAGAGTGACCTTTGTTGCACTTGGTCTTGTAATTTTGATATATCATGTAGCATTTCTTCCTCTTCTTCTTGTGTCATGCTAGAGATTTTAGGTTGCTTACTAGGTGTTTGAATTTTATTTCCTAGGGGCATCAGTTACCGATAATAATGCTCTACTATTCCTTTTGATTTCCTTCAAAATAAATTTTCAAACCAAACTTAAGCAAAAATTTAAAAAAATCTACACACTTTTTTTCACTTTGTAGCAGCTCGATATTGTCTCTAATGTATCTTTGTACTTTTGGATCATCTAGTTCTGAAATTGCAACCTGCAGTAGCCCTCTGTATACTCTTTCCAATGCCACTAGTGTGATCCAAATTGGATTTTCCAAGGAAGAGTTATGCGAAATCTCCCACAGTGACCTGATTCTAGACTAGTTCAGTAGAGCGAACTTGTATGACGTGCCACGAGTCACTATTTCAATCTTTGGCTCTAAAAAATATGTACAAGAAACTATAGTCCGTCCTCTTTCTATACCTTCTTACAAAATTTCAATCTAATTCTCAGAGAGAAATTTATGACAATTTTTCCTAGGTCACCTATTTTGAGTGTAATTCAAGAGTCTGCAAAAAGACCAAATTCCTCAGATTATATATCTGCAAATATAGCACGAAAAGCTCTAAAATTCGGACCCGAGATTCAGCACGATCTCTTCTCAAATGGGTTTTTTTTAGCTTCTGAAACATCACAGAAAAAAGTTATAGCGAAAATGCCACGATGACCTATTTGGAGTAGCGAAGCCCTAAAATCCAAAGCTCTGATACGAAATGTTATGAAACTAGCTCAAGAAAAAGATAGAAAAGATAGATCAACACCTTACAATTCAGCCTCTTCGAGGGGGCAACCTCCTTTACATTACATAAATGAAAAATTCTTGGATGATTCAAATGCGAAAACCTCCTTTTTATATATAGGAGTCTAAGGAGTCATAATATAACCCAACCGAACTAACAATAATAATATAAATCCACAAAATAACAATAGAGGGATTTTATAGGACATAGTAATAAAAATATGGTGACAAAATGGGCACAACAATATTAATAAGGGATACAACTACAATAGTAATGGTGTAATCACTAGTATTATAGGGACCCAACACTCTCCTATTCTCCTTATAGAAGTAGGTATTTCTCCTATTGAGACCCTAGCTATGATTAGGTTTCTGTTGTACAAGCACAAAATCAATAACATAGATTATCATAGACTTCCTAAGCTAGCTTTAAATTCCGGACAAAACCACCTAAGACTTAATTGGGGGTGGCGTAAAGACACGGCCTTGTTAAACTATTGGGAGATCAACGAGAATGATGCATTGCAAAACATAAATAACATTAAAGATATTGTTACTTCTAAATTCAAAGAAAAAATTGGTGTGAGAAAGATTTAGCGAGTAAAAGAAAATTAAGTTATTATAAGAAGGTCATCAACCCCACCCTAGAAGATCAAAAATAAATCTCTATTTTAACAGGCTCAAAGAACAAAATTAATATAGCAAAGATTAGAACGAATTCTTATGAGCTCCATAGTGAAACATGTCATTGGGGAGTTCTTAAAATGCTATGGATGGAAAGGATCTACCATATATGTGAGAATAGGAAAATCGAGGATGAAAACCATTTCCTCTTAGAGTGCCCCGTGTACAATCACATTAGATCCCAGTTTTACAATCTTTGTTAAAACACTGACATTCCTAGCATTTTACAATGTCAAAATTATAGTGAGCTCGGGAGGCTTCTCTCCAAGCTCTTTGAGCATAAGAATAAAATCTTAAATCAAAATAAATAATTTATTTCTTTAGGTCCGATTGACCAATCTTTTGTCTCAGCGGATGTTAACCACTATCATCATCACTATATTGTTTGTTTGTTTTATGCTTTTCATTTTACTATATTGTAACACTATTATACTAATAATTATCATTATTTAATTCTTGCTATTACAATATTAATAATTTTAATTCATGTTATTACTATATTGCTTCTTTGTTTTATGTTTTACTATATTGTAATATTATTTTGTAACACTATTATAGTAGTTATTAACATTATTTAATTCAAGTCATTACTATATTAATAATTTTAATTCATGTTATTACTATATTGTTTGTTTGTTTTATGTTTTACTATATTGTAGCACTATTATGTAACACTATTATATTAATCATTATCTTATTTAATTCATGTTATTATAATATTAATAATTTTAATTCATGTTATTACTATATTGTTTGTTTGTTTTATGTTTTATGTTTTATGTTTTGCTATATTGTAACACTATTATAATAATCATTATAATTATTTAATTCATGTTATTACTATATTGCTTGTTTGTTTCATGTTTTATGTTTTACTATTGTGTAACACTATTTTCTAACACTAGTATACTAATCATTATCATTATTTAATTCATGTTATTACTCTATTAATAATTTTAATTCATGTTACTACTATATTGTTTGCTTGTTTTATGTTTTATGTTTTACTATTATGTTACACTATTCTATAACACTATTATTCTAATCATTGTCATTATTTAATTCATGTCATTACTATATTTTT
>APFE030158882.1:7619-21302 GCA_000404065.3 Pinus taeda
CCTCTTTGACTTGGGAGATCTACTTCAAAGGTGAATGCTTGGAAGACATGCTGGCTGGACCCTCTAGAGAAGGACTCAGCGTCAGGACTTCGGTTGTACCTCGCTCTATTTTCTGATTAATAAAGATAGATGACTACTCTTATGGTTCCATTTCCATTTGTCCTATGAATGATTAAATGTGAATTGTATCTTTCCTGACTGATACATAGTTGTTTTTAGTAGATTTTATGCTTGTGTTTGTTCTCTCTTTGCTTGTGCAGGTGTCCGTCCGCGAGGATAGTGGAGGACTGTGATCGGCTGGAGCAAAGGAGCGAGAGGATCATCTCTTCGTCAAACATAGCATTGGAATCCAAGTAGGTTTCCCTTACCCACTTGTTAATTACAACTAGGAACCTGCGGTGTAGCATTGTTTGATTGTTGCTAGACCCCCTTTGGGCTAGTAGGGATCGCCTCTATCTGTAGAGGGGATTTACCTCTCCAACATTGCCTTTAGTTTCTTCTTTATAACCTACATTTCCTACTCCATGTCTACCAACATGTCTGTTCCAATAAGTACCATGTTCATTAAATCACTCCAGTTGATGGGAGTGTTAGAACTCCGCCCATACAATGCCTCGAAAGCACTCATCCTCAATGAATCCTGATAACTATTTTTGTATGAGACCTCAACCAATGGGAGATATTCCTCCCATTTCTTCTGCTGGTGCATCACATACATCCTCAACATATCCTCCAAGATCCTGTTGATTGTCTCTGCTTGTCCATTTGTCCGTGAATGAAAAGTTGTGCTAAAGGCCAACTTTGTGCCCAAGCCTACAAATAACTCCTTCCAAAACTTGGAAGTGAACTTTGCAGCCCTATCTGACACAATCTTCTTTGGAACACCATACAGTCTCACTATCTCTCTGATGAACACTTGTGCTACCTCACTAGCTGAATATGTAGTCTTTACTGGAATAAAGTGACCTATCTTGCTCAATTTGTCAACCACGACCATAGTAGATTCATGTTGGTTTATTGTCCTCATAAGAATTGTGATGAAATCCATGGAAATGACCTCCTATTTTGATTCTGGAATCACTATAGGTTGTAGTAAACCACCTGGATGCTTACATTCAGCCTTGAGCTATTGACAATCTAAACATCCAACCACGAACTTTGCCACTTCCTTCTTCAGATTCTGCCAATAGTCAGACTTCTTTACCGCCGTCAATGTCTTCTGATATCCTGGATGACTCGAGTATGGCTTGGCATGAAATTCCCTCAAGATAAGCTTCTTGAGCTCACTGCGATTCAACACATATATCATATCTCTAAATCTCACCAAACCATCTATCATGAGATGATAGTCTACATCCCGATCACCTGTACCTATAACTATACCTGCACCTATACCTATAGCTATACCTGTTCTCAGCTATAACCAGTGCATGATCTCCATGTATTTTTCATCCCTCTATCCTGCCTGTAAGATCCTATCCTATAACTATGTCCCATAAGAGAACATATCTACTATATGATTTACATGTACCTTCCTATTAAGAGAATCCACAATGCAGTTCTCCTTCCCTTTGATGTATCTAATCTCGAAGTCGAACTCACTAAGGGTAGCAAACCATCTAACTTGCCTCACATTTATATTCAACTGATCAAATAAATATCTCAACCCATTGTGATTTATCATCAATGTAAACCTCCTCCCAAGAAGATAGTGCCTCCACATATTCAATGCATGTATAATTGTTGCTAGTTCAAGATCGTGCATTGGATAGTTCTTCTCATGCTCATTCAATTTTTGTGACCCATAGCACACTACCTACCCTTCTTGCATGAGAACTCCACCAAGTCCTCTCTTGCAAGCATTTGTACACACTACAAACTCCCTTTTCGGATCTGCAATCTTTAGCACTAGTGCATGTGTCAACAACTGCTTAGGACGCTCAAAAGTAGCCTCACATTCTTCTGTCCATTTGAACTTCTTACCTTTTAGCTGCAATGAAGTGATAGGATATGCAATGCATGAGAAGTTCCTGATGAACCTACTGTGGTAACCTTCCAATCCCATGAATGATCTCACCTCATCCAAATTCTTAGGAGTTGCCCACTCCATGATAGCCCTTATCTTTTCTGGATCTACTGTTATGCCATACTTGGAGACAACAGGCCCCAGATAATGTACCTCCATTTAAAATAAGCTACACTTGCTATGTTTGACATACAACTGATGCTATCTTAAAAATCTCAACGCTGCTGCTAAATGGTCGGCATGTTCTTCCTCATTATTAGAATATACTAATATGTCATAAATAAATACAATAACAAACTTGTCCAGATAAGGACACAACACACTATTCGTCAAACACATAAATGTTTCTAGAGCATTAGTCAAACTGAATGGAACAACAACATTCTCATAATTCCCATACCTGGTCCTGAACATAGTTTTGAAGATATCCTCTTCCTTCATGTGTACCTGATGGTATCCCAATCTCAAGTCGATCTTAGAGAACATTTTTTCTCCCTTAAACTAATAAAACAGATCATCAATCCTTGGAAAAGGGTACATATTCTTGATCGTTACTTTGTTCATCTGCTTATAGTCAATGCACAATCTAAGAGCACTATATTTCTTCTTCACGAACAACACTAGTGCACCCCAAGGCAATACACTCGGCCTAATGTACCTCTTGTCCAACATTTCCTTTAGCTACAACTTTAACTCAACCAACTCAAGTGTGCTCATCCTGTAAGGTGATTTTGATGTTGGGGCTACCCCTAGCACCAACTCAATAGAAAAGTGTACCTCCTTGT
This sequence comes from Pinus taeda, assembly GCA_000404065.3. NCBI lineage: Eukaryota > Viridiplantae > Streptophyta > Pinopsida > Pinales > Pinaceae > Pinus > Pinus taeda. The sequence goes on from APFE030158882.1 coordinate 10,431, forward strand.
GAGGTGTAAACTCTATAATGTCCTCATGAAATACATCCCAAAATTACTACAAAATGGGGTATTTGCTTAACACATTTGCATCCTCAAGCTCCTTACCCTTGTCACTAGAAATGTGTACTGCAAACATCACACAACCTTTTATGTAACTACACTTTCCTGCATAGTGGTAACCATACTCACTAATGCAGGCTTCTTCTCCACTCCCTGTTTCCCCGTCGAGGGAGGCAAGGAAATTTTGTTCTCCTACTCGCACAATAAAAGAAAATATTTTTCCTCTGGAATTGAGATTTATTAGAGTAATTACAGAGGAAGGGGCCATTATTGACACTACACCATAAGAACCAGTGCCAATGGTCAGACAAATAGAAGAGGAAGCCACTGTTGTCACTGTCCCACAAGAATTAGTGTCAACTATTGGACAAACAAAGGAAGAAGTCACCCTTGACACTGCCCCACAAAAACCAGTATCAATTGTCGAACCAGTGGAGGAGGAAGCTACTCTTGACACTGCCCCACAAGAACCAATGTCAACTATCAACTCAATGGAGGATGAAGCTACTCTTAACACTTCCCCATAAAACTAATGTCAACTATCGAACCAATGGAGGAGGAGGCTACTCTTGACACTATCCCACAAGAACTAGTGTAAAATTTTGAGAAAATATAAGCGGAGGTTGCAGGTGACACTACTCCACAAGAACCATTGTCAACTGGTGAATGGATAGAAGATAGGGTTATTTTTCGTACCATTCTACAAGAGCTAGTGTCAACTACTAAGAATAAGAAAAGAGGTGTGGTTGTTGATTCTGACTTGCAAGGATGAGTATCAATTCCCGAGCAAGTAGGATAAGAAACCAGGGCCTCAGAACAACTACATGAAGGAGACGTTAATGGTACCACCCTTTAGGAACTAGTAATGTCTCTTGAGTCATTGGAAATAAATTTGGTCATAGGGAATGTGTAGTTGGGGGCATTGAAGTTGCCCCATGGATACTAGTAGTTAAACAAGTGGAGGAAGTGATAGTAAAGAAGGAACTGAGGGACCAATTTGCTGATTTTAATCCACCAAACCCAACATCGACTGCAAGATAAGCAGAGGAGATCATTATAAAAAAGAATTTATTAAGCGCTGAATGAAAAAGAAATAACCCATCCAGAACTGTAATCAATTGTTGTCCAGAGAAAACATTCAATTAAAAATGGAAATTACTAAATTGAGAAAACAAGTGATACGGTTGCAGAGAAGGGAGAGAAAGAAAAAAAGGAATGTCAGCGAAGCTGTTATAACTCTCGTAACCAATAGAACAAATTTGGTGGTAGTGCAAACAAAAGATAAGTAGATGGCCTCAACATCCATGCATACTGAATCACTTCTCCATTTGGTAGAGGCTCAGGAATTCCTTTTGGCAATGGAAATTCAAAAATGGAAGGCTACTACTTCCACCTTTTAGCATGGGTCTATTCCTGTAGAAGCTCATCAGAGAGGAGTGAAGGAAATCTAGGAGAAAGCAACAAGAGTGGTGGTTGATCATATCACTTAGATGAAGAAGGCCAAGAAGATGCAAGAAAAGCTACAAAAGAAGATTGAGGAGTTGCTAGGGTAGGTCTAGTTATTAAAATCAGACAAAGATGAGATGTTTGCCTTGACAGGACAAATCATAGCTTGTAGGCCTCCTTCTCATTGCTATGCCCTAATCCTCCATGAACAATACCTATTTTTCTACCTATAGGGTCCATAAGGAGATAAGCGATGATATGGAAGACCCCATACAGTTCCTGAGGATTTTGAGAACCCACAATAAATTAAATGAGCATTTGATGTATGAGCTTTATATGCATAATTACATCTTGGAGGATGATTAGTCATTCAATCTAGTACCATATGTGGGAGACATTTATTTGAGATAATTCCCATCCTTCATGATTAATCAGGGTAAGTGGAAAAAGGCCTTTGACATGTTTGAAGAAAATCAAGAAAATCGACCACTTGTGATCAGAATGGAACATTGTCAATCTGTGGATATTTGTAATAGACATCAAACATTTCTGCAGTTGGAAGGATGAAAGGACTAGATGCTGACAACCTAGAAATGGTGTGTTGACAGATGTATGAGGCAAATCAATACTTATGAGGAGGAAGCTGAGGACAATTGTTAGAAGCACTGGATGTTGTCATCATCAACAGTTTGTGTGAGAGAACATTATGGGGCCCCCATTTTTTCTAGGGATATGACGAGAATTCCACATTATATCGCATGAATATGACACTATGGGGTTTTATGGATAGGGCTAAGATTTCATTTCCTCATCATTTGGGTACCTTATAAGCAATACACATCGGCTGATGTCACATAAGAGGATTGGAGGAAGGATACCCTTCGCTCGGATGGATTTAAACCTCTCAGGACAGGTATGGTCTCACAATATGATCTTACACGACTACATTTCATTCATAGTGGGTCTAATCCATACCTTCACATGAAACAAGTTGCATGAGGACATGCAAATAAGCCAGTTGGGGGGAGATGTTGGTCGGTAGATTTGCCTATTTTTACCTATTTTTATCCACTTCACCTTACCCATTTCATAGCTTTTTGCGAGGTTAATTCATGTCTCAACAATGAAGGTATGATAAATTGACATGCCTTTTTGAATACTAATTAATGAAATAGAGTCCTAGGGGGAACATCGCCTATGTGACTTGCTAACTAAAGCATTCTTGCATAATCGAGATAATGATGACCAACATGCTACAAATCAGCGCACGAGTGTTGATCATCTAGAAATGTCATTTTGGGACAAGGACTGCAATAATGTTTAACCAATGAGAACCTGATGGATTAATATTATTGCTATCTTTTGCATTTTGTTTTTTCCTTAACAATTGTTGTATATTTGTGGGTAGATAGGGCTACCAAATATTTGAGTTTGTTAGTACTATTTTTGTAACAATTCAATGCATAAGTAATGTTTAAGGAGGAAGAAATGCAGACGTGATCCAAGAAGTGTAACAATAGACATTACTATATTTCCTTTTGATTAATGAAATTCTAATTTCCTAACCAAATAATCTTTGGTCTTTTGCCACAACCCCGATCGGAGAGTTGGGCCCACTCTCCTAATCATTTGTTGTTGGATTAGTTGTGCCTGTAGATTTATGTTGGTTATGGTCGCTTGCTTTATTGCAGTAATGATTTATTGATTGCATTATTGTGAATTTAGATTTTTGTTACTGTTATTTGCTTTTTGTTACTGTTATTTTCTTATTTCTATTCAATTATTATGATTGATATACTACTCAATACTGGGTAGGGAACATGTGGCCTACATATACTTTCCACGATAGCCTTGAAACAAGTAACGAGCCCCAGTTGACAATTAATGTGGGGAAGGGTGAATTCCATAATTCATATATAAACACCAATAGATGCATTCCACAATTCACATCAAGCTCCTCATCATAGCCTCACTAAAATCATGATCAACACAATGCAATGCAACAAGCACATGGAAAACAAGTGTAAGTGACACAAATTCAACTGGCATGCATGCATGACCAATTACCTTCACTCAAGGAGAGTGTAACTTCACTCTGATACCAATTTGTAACACCCCCTCCTCCCAGGTCCACCTAGGCAGCCAACCAACGAGGAAAACATGTGATGAGAGAGGTTACTATAAGGGATTCAATCTCCTTGGCTACCTTGAGGAAATAGAATCAATGAAACATCACACACAGCTATCCAACACCATCAACAGAACCCTCAGGAGATAATTCAACCACTCTAAGAGCCCGTCGTTAGGTCCCACTATTGTTCTAGATCTCTTGGGCCAGATTCACTCTCATGTTATGGGAAATGGAGTGACCAACGACCTAAATTCACTCTCATAGGCCTCTGTGCTAGTGATTGTGGACTTTTCTTAGTAGACATGTGCCAACAACCCTGCGATTTGAGCCACGTTTCTAGTCCATAGTCCCAGCCTTTGCCTAGAACTTAATAAAACCTTTAGAATCCATTAAAGACATGATACCAATGCTGAAAAATCAAAAATAAAACCTAGTACTATGCCTGAGCATCCCCAACCAAGACTGAAATTATTTCAAACACTTGGCATCAATGCAACCTATAGGTCTAGGATACAAGATAGAGCATAAATGACTGAAAGAACTTATGAAACATAACCAGAAGGATCAAATCCTTCTCCATCAGACTATTATATCATCAATTAGGTCTTTCATCCATCCATTTAATAATTAAAAGTAAATACATGAAATAACCATGACATGAACCAGTCACATATCCATGCTTATAACCAACATTAAACCGTATAAATATCAAGTCCAAAAGTAAGAGAACTTAGCTTTTATTAATCATAGGTAAATCTGACCAGGTTCAGGACTTCCACGTACCACCCAACCATAGACATGGTTGAACCAAATTTCTCTTCCACCCAGTCACCCCCATGCCATATTCTAAGCATGAATGTGAAATCTCATAGAACAACCAATCCAAGAACAACCAATATAAGAACATCCAATCCAAGCACAACCAAGGGAATCCAGAGGTTAAACCACCTCCATCCTCAAAAAACCATGATCACACCAAAATTGGTGCCTTGATCACAACTGAACCAAACTTGGAATGCTATTTGGTATCCATCACTATCATTGAGGAAATTTTCATCTCCTTGTCTCTTATGCTTTACCACAATCCAAAGTATATCACTAGGCCCTAAATAGATACCATTCTCTTAGGCTTTACTACAATCCAAACCCAGATCGTTAGGCCCTAAACTAAGACTTCTTCCTCAGGCTTTACGTGTATCTCGCCAAAACCGGTCAAGGGATTCCTAGGCCTTTGGGAATGGAACTTGAGACTACTTCCACCTTAGATTCTGAAATCCATCTAGAAAACCAAAGCTCAAAATTGAAATAAAAATCTCAACACCATGGCATCTAGAAAAAGGCAAGGCTAGGCTACGAACCATTGTCATAACATGACAAAACCATGCCACCAACAGCAAGAGAACCATACACCAATATACAAATCCATGCCTGTCTAAACCAGTTAGGAAATCACACATGCAAAAGGTTACTTGCAAGTATTCCTGCTAAAGATGCTCGATCCTGCTTTTCCTTCCTTGATACTTGCTTTCCTTTCCTTTTGTTTCCTTTCTTTTCCTTCCTTTCTCTAAAGCTAGAGTGCTCCAAGAAAAATATATGTGACCAAGAGTGAGATAGAGAGAGAAAATAATGAGAGAGCTCCAAACTTGAGCTAAAAAAAGGTTACCAACTAATCCTCAAAAGCCTTTTTTATTAATGAGGCCTCTATTTTCTTGATTTTCGATTATTTTCCTTCATTTTCCTCATCACATGCAACTTGTGACCTTTTACATTCTTTTTCTCCTAATTTCCTTTATTTTCATAAAAAGAATGTGCCAAAAATGCATTTTGCCTTTTAACACATTTGCCTTTTCCTTTGCTGATTTCTCATAGCCAAAACACACATCCATTGATGCCCACCAGGATATCTCTACCAAACATTCATCTTGGAATAAGTGTCCGTTAACCGTGGTCATATTTTTCCTTTATTAACTTTTATTACATGGAACCTTTGCCAGGGTTGTCATAGGTATTTACTACAACATCCATATACATATACATATACAAAAAAATAATTTGTTTGAACTAGCCAATAATGAAGGATATAAATCCCACATTTGATCATCCATCTCCCATGAAGCTTCATCATGCCCAAAGTTCTTCCACGATACTTTAACCTTATCGATTGCTCTGTTATGGAGCATGAATTGTTTCCACTGTAATATGCATTATGGTTATAGATGGAATTCTCCCTTTGGATCCACCTGTGATACAAATGAATCAATCACATCATCAACATCCTATACATATCTCTTATGAAATAAAACTGGGAAAACATAATGTATTTTCATTTTCGGAGGTAGTGCAAGTCGGTAGGCCACTGGTGCAATCCTCTTAAGGATCTCAAAAGGCCCACAATACTGAGGTTTCAACTTGGCACATGACCCAATCCTCAAAGAGATCCTCTTGGGCTTGATGCACAAGTACACAGTCTCCCCAACCTGAAACTCCTTGAATGCTCTATTTTGATCTATATAAGTCCTCTTCTTGTCCTATGCTTCTTTCAAATTCCTCTTAATAACAATATCTCATGTTCCATCTCTACCAGCTTATCTAGTCCAATCAACACCCTTTTCATTAGATCACTCCAAATTATAGGAGTATTACATATCCACCCATAAACAACCTCAAATAGACTCATATTGAAGGATTAATGATGCCCATTGTTATATCCAGACTCCACTAGTGGAATATACTCTTCCCACTTCTGTTGTTGATGCATGACATACATCCTCAACATGTCCTCAAGAATCTTGTTGACCCTCTTTTTTTATTCATCTCTCCGCAGAAAATAAGTTCTACTAAAATCTAACTCCATCCCCTAACCTACAAACAAATCCTTCCAAAAATTGGAATTGAACTTGGCATCTCTATCTAATATGATTTTCTTGCAAACACCATGCAATCTCATTATTTCCTTGATGAAAATCTGAGCTACCTCACTAGCTAAATGCGTAGACTTAACTGAAATAAAGTAAGATACCTTATTCAACTTATTTACCACAACCATTATGGAATCATGTTGTCTCAATGTCCTCAGAAAATATATAATGAATTCCATGCAAAGGACCTCTCGTTTCCACTTTTGAATCAGAATAGGCTACAATAAATGACCTAGATACTTACACTTTGCTTTTACCAATTGGTAGTGCAAACATCTAGTGAAAAACTCATCAACCTCCTTCTTCAATTTCAACCAATGGTAGAACTTATTAACTACTATCATCATCTTCTGATATCCCAAGCAACCTGAACACAGCTTGACATAAAAATACGTGAAGATAACTTATTGAGCTCACTCTCATCTAGAACATAAATCTTGTTCCTAAATTTGAACAAGCCATCTTCTGTGAGATGATACTCCTCATCCTTATCGCCTTCACCTTGTTGTTTTAACATGTGCCTAAACTATTTATACATGTCATCATGTTCTCTAACCTGCAAGATCCGCTCCTACAAGTCTGTCCCATAAGAAATCATTGTTGTAATGTGATTCACCTACACTATCCTACAAAGAGAATCCACAAACTTATTCTCTTTTCCCTAGATGTACCTAATCTTGAATTCAAATTCACTAAGGGCAGCTAACCATCTATATTTCCTAGCATTCATGTTGGGTTGGTCCAACAAATACCTCAGTCCACTATGATCTGTCATCAAGACAAACCTCCTTCCAAGAAGATAATGCCTCCACATCTTCAAGGCATAAATTATAACTGCCAAATCAAGATCATTAGTCACATACTTCTAATCATTCTCATTCAAATTCCTTGACTCATGGCATACCACTTATCCTTATTTCATTAGGACTCCACCAAGTCCTCTCTTGCAAGAATCTGTACAAAACAAAATCTCCTTCTCACGATCTACAATCTTCAAGACTCGAGCATTTGTAAGAAAATTATTCAACTATTAAAAGCTAGTTACACACTCCTCAATCCATTAAAAATTCTTCCCCTTTCACTGTAATGGTGTAAAAGGATAGGAAATCCTTGAGAATTCCTGATGAACAACCTGCAATAACCTACTAATCCCATGAATGATCTGACCACATCCACATTCCTAGGATTTGGTGACTCCATGATAGCTTTAATCTTTTCTGATTCCACTGCTATTACTTCCTTGGAAACATGTCCCAAGTAATGAAATTTAGTCTAAAAGAAACTTCACTTGTTGATATTGGCATACAACTAATTCTCTCTTAATAATCTCAACATTGTTGCAAGGTGCTTTGCATGCTCCTCCTCACTCTTAGAATACATCAATATATCATCAATAAACACCATCACAAACTTGTATAGATAAGGACACAACACATTGTTCATAAAACAAATGAAAGTAGCTACAACATTAGTAAGGCCAAAAGGAACCACTACCAACTCATAATTCCTGTACCTAGTACAGAGTGTGGTCTTGTAAATATCTTCTTCTTTGATGCATGCTTGATGATATCTTGATCTCAAATAAATATTTGAAACATAGCTTCTCCCTTCAGTTGATCAAACAAATCATCGATCCATGACAATCGATACATGTTCTTGATAGCCACCTTGTTCAACTTCCTATAATCAATGCACAACCTGAGAGTACTTTCGTTCTTATTCACAAATAATACTAGTGCACCCCAAGGTGATACACTTCGACCAATGTATTCTTTATTCAAGTATTTCTGTAAGTTGCAACTTCAATTCCACCAACTCTAGAGTACTCATTACGTAAGGTTCCTTTGATGTTGGCGTTGCTTCTAACATCAACTTAATACAAAGTTCACTTCCCTATGAGGAGGAAACTTTGAAATCCCTACTGGAAATACTTCTTGAAACTGTTGTAAAATAGGATACCTCTTCAAGACTTCAACATTCTCAACATCATTTCCTTTGTCACTATAAATATGAACCACAAATAATACACATCCTTTCCTGTAACTATGATTTTCCTTCATAGCTATAACCATTCTCACTAATGTAGGATTCTTCTTTCCCTGTAATATTCTTCTTTCCCCATCATCATCTAGACACTCAATAACCTTATTATAGAAGTCCACTTTAGTCCTATGAATGTACAATCGATACATTCACAAAAGCATACTATATGAACCCAAAGGAATAAAATTTAAATGTGTTGATGTAGGCATAACATTAAACTCAAATGCATAAGATCTCACTCAATGATGAGCTCTTCTCTTGGTCCTTGTAGCCAACTGCACCAACCAAGATTCTGCATGCACTTATTTATTCAAACCACTTATCCACAAGGTCAAGACTGATATAACTATAGATAGATTCAGGATTAATCAAAATAGAAATAAAGTGATCACAAATCTTACCTTTTGTTAGGGCCTGGATCTACCATAGGCTGAAGGAAGGCAGGTCTAGGGTAACATCAAACCTCGCTTAACCTAGTAGCTAGCCCTACCAGGTCGAGAGAGGGCTCTCTCATATTCAATCTCAATTAGGATATTGGCAATTAGGGTTTGAGATGACTGAATTTAATGTGGATTTTAGGCTAGGTATAGTAGCTCAGGGTTTCGGGTTTGATTTTTAGGTTTTGGTTGCTGGATCAATTGGAGAAGGTGGATTGGGTTCTAGAAATCAACTGAGGGATATAGTCATGTTCTGTCGGGCGAGGTAGACAAGGTTTTATGTACTAGAAATGAATTAAGATGGTAGATTCAGACAACTGAGGAGTTGAGGAGGGCATCAAGAAACTATGAATCCTCTTCAAACAATTGAAAACATTGAAAACCAGATGCATTCCCAAGGCAAAGCACAACAGTGTATTCTGTCCATTCACCTTGATTCGTTTAGTTTTAGAAGAGAGAGATGGATTTGGATAATATAAAACATAAGAAAAACTCATTACAAAGAAGAAACAATACATAAACTCACTGTCACAAGAATCCCACAAAAATAGTTGTGAAACCTAGCTTTTTTCCTTGCCAAACTACTGATACAAATGTTCAATAAGTGCCACCACTTCTACCAAAGTCCAACCTTTTCAAATGACTAAAAGAAAACATAATATAGGCATCAAACAAGTCATGTTAGTCATCATGGGTTGAATCCATGAGTCAAGGAGCTGTTTCAACAACATCTAAACTAGGAACAAGAAAATAGATAGTGGAACAGCTTGCCTCTAAAACTAAGGAAACTAATACATTTAGTTCAAAACCACTTTTGATTTGATGTATCTACCCCATCAAGTGTTTTCATCAATATTTACATCATTTACCATGCAAAATTTACCAATAAAATAAGAAGAAGTCAACTATTGAAGAAACTAGGCGAAATTTGACTTTTACGCAAAATTGACAAAAATTTGCTTGATGCGCAGTGCCCTAAGCCTGATGCATAGTGTCGCTTCAAGGAGCCTTTGGAGGCCTTCTCATCACAAAAATCAGGCCCATGATATCGTTTTGGAAATCTTTTCCTATCTAGTTTCTAAAACACTTTGAATTTTCTGATTTGGAGTTGATTTGACCGTCCAAAGGTTAATTCTCCCAAGACTGCTTCCTGTGGGTCCAAAAAGTGGCAGAGAGGGCATTTTTGGGTGGTTTTTGCCCTTTTGGTGGCCCAGATCTTCTCCAAAATTGATGAAACTTTCTGGGTTTGATTAGTTTTTTATGATGGATCCAAATCTAGAAACCATTTGTTAAGAGGATGCACAAATTCAATGCGCAATGCTGGTGGCACCGCACATCAGCCGAAATTTTATGTGTTGCCTAATTCAAAAATTGGAAAATGACAAAATTGTTTCAAAATTTGCCCAATTTTGGCTCAAAGCTGCATCATGGGTTACTTTGTTGGGCTAAAGTCACATCAGCCAAAATTTTGAGCTTTTCATCCTTCTTTTTGCCTTTTAAGGCCCTCCTTAATCTTGCCTTGAGGTGCTTGATCCTCTTGTCGCATATTCTATTTCGGGTCAAATAATGGTGGGCCATATGCCTTAGCATCTTGTTGTCTCTATTTTCTTTCTTTAGAAGGCCCTAAAATTGGATATTTACCCTTTCAAGCCATATCTCTCTCTCATGATCCACTTATTGTTCAATAGGAGTCAAGGGAACCAGATGCTCTTTGTTGCTTTGCCGTTGAATTTTTAGCATCTCTATGTTGGGTTGTGTTATATTCTTTCCACATAGTTAACAGGGGGTTTGAGGGGTACCCGTAACCCCACTTTATGGGGTCCGGGGCAGCGCCCCAGAAAATTTT
>APFE030158882.1:24239-84712 GCA_000404065.3 Pinus taeda
AAGAGCCACAAACTCTGGCTATGAGAAGATCAGTTCGAGAAAGAAGGCAACCAGAAAGGTATAGTCCATCTGCTTTCAATTCAATTTTGCTTTGTCTGTTACTGATGATGATCCCAGAACTGTGAAGGAAGCAGTGGATTCAGAGGATGGAAAACTCTGGAAAGAGGCCATGGTTGATGAAATGGCATCTTTGCACAAAAATGAGGCTTGGGATCTGGTGGAGTTGCCGGCTGGAAGGAAACCCATTGGCAGCAAAGGGTGTTCAAGAAGAAGACAAATGCAGAAGGGAAGGTGGAGAAATACAAAGCTCGGTTGGTAGCAAAAGGTTATTCCCAGGTGCCGGGAATTGATTTTGGTGATATTTTTTCTCCTGTTGCCAAGGTAACTTCTATTAGATTACTTTTATCTGTTGCTGCTGCTTTTGATTTGAGGTAGAACAGATGGATGTGAAGACAACATTTCTTCACGGGGATTTGGAAGAGGAAATCTACATGAAGCAACCTGAAGGCTTTGCGGTGAAGGGTAAGAAAGAACTAGTAAGCAAGTTAAAGAAGTCTCTGTATGGGTTAAAACAGTCACCAAGGATGTGGTATCAGAAATTTGATACATTATACGGGGACTTGGCTTCACCAGAAGCAAAGCAGATCACTGTGTGTATTTTAAATTAATTGGTGACCGTGTTATTTATTTGGTCTCGTATGTGGATGATATGTTGCTGGTTGGAAATGACAAAGAAATTATCCAGGATTTGAAGACCCAATTGTCCTCCAAATTCGAAATGAAAGATCTCGGTGCTGCAAACTATATTTTGGGCATGGAAATTAAAAGAGATCGGGCAAAGAGGAAGCTCTGGTTAAACCCGAGGAAGTATGTCGAGACAATACTGCAGAGGTTTAATATGCAGGATAGTAAACCAAGAAGGTTCCTATTCCTGTAGGTGCGAGGTTATCTGTTGAACAGTGTCCCAAGACACAAGAAGAGGAAGAGGACATGTCCCAAGTTCCATATGCAAGTGCAGTTGGTAGCCTGACGTATGCAATGGTCTGTTCTAGACCAGACATTGCACATGCAGTGGGAGTATTGAGCAGGTTTATGTCAAAACCAGGGAAGGAGCATTGGACAGCAGTGAAGCGGGTTTTCAGGTATTTGCGTGGCATTAGTGATTATGGTTTGTGCTACCATACCAAGGAAGACCAGGATTGGACAGAGTGTTGGATATTCATGGCTTTGTTGATGCAGACTGGGCTGGAGATCTAGATCATAGAATATCTACAAGTGGGTATGTGTTTAACCTATTTGGAGGTGCAGTCAGTTGGATGAGTAAGAAACAATCTGTAGTGGCACTATCAACTACAGAGGCAGAATAAATGGCAGCCACTCATGCAACAAGGAAGCAGTTTGGTTGCAGAGATTGTGTTCAAGTTATGGGTTTAGTACAGGGAGCTATAAGGATAGACTGTGACAGCCAAAGTGCAATTTTTCTTGGCAAAGAACCCTGCTTATCATTCAAAGACAAAGCACATTGATGTTCAGTATCACTTTGTGAGGGATATGATAGAAGAAAAAAAGGTGTTGCTGGTAAAGGTGGACACTTTGAAGAATACTACAGATGCATTGACAAAATCTATTAGCTCTGAGAATTTCTCTTGGTGTAGAGAAACAATGGGTGTTTCAGGGCTGGCAAAATGACTAAGCTCTCCTGTGGCCCCCTATGGAAAGAAAACAACAAGTGGGAGATTGTTGGGTTGTGTTATATTCTTTCCACATAGTTAATAGGGGGTTTGAGGGGTACCCATAACACCACTTTATGGGGTCCGGGGCAGCGCCCCGGAAAATTTTGGTTTTGGACCCTATGTTAGGTTGGACGGACCCACCTATGGTTTTGTGCATGTTTTTCTCAACAATGTTTTTTGGACGCGCATGGTTTCGGTCCATGGTTTGGGACCGTGGTTTCGTCCATGGTATTGGATGCTGCACATGTATAAATATGTTATTGTAACATTGAAAGGAACATAATGAAAAATCAAGCTGGTAGTCCCAGTTTTGGGATCTAGTGGGAAATCTCTGTGTATACGTGTTTTATGTGTTATGCTCTCGCATTTTTATTTTTCCTGTGATTTAGAATTTGTATGCAAGTAATTTTTTTACGGGGTTAAAACCTACACTCTAACTCTATTTGACTTTGTTTACCCTCTAACTACTTATTCTCCTTCTCTAGGTAATTGAAAATATATCTTCCTTGAGCTGTCCTGTCCTCTAGCTGTTAATGCAAGCCTCCTATTCTTTCAAAATCATTCTTTGATCAAAAGAGGGGCTATCTAGGTCTATTATCCATGTATGATGAGGTGGCACATCAAAATCATGCTCCTCAAGCTGAAAATCCCTCTCAAAATCATCACCAAGTTCCTCCTCTATAACCTGTCCTTTTCCTTTGTCAAGTTGCTGCAAGATCCTTTCCCTAGAGCTATCACTTAGGGTGTCCTCCTCAAAATCATAGTCACTGTCCCTCTCCATGTTTGTCTCTCTTGGGATGGTTTGTTTAATGGTGGATAATTGGGTTAGGGAAAGATGATTATGAAGAGATTTATAAAATGGAAATAGTGATGGAGTGAAATAAGAGGGTAAGTGGGGTTTATAAGGGAGCTAGGGTTTGATGTGAGGGATTTTAGGGTTTGATAAAGGTGTTCATTTTAATAGGGAAATGAGGGAAGAGAATATGAGAGAAATGAGATAGGATTAAAGAGTAGGTTTAGGGCAAGTGAAAATGGGAATATTGAGACAAGGAACAAGAGTTTGCAATGGTTAAAAATAAGGTAGAAAGACAAACTAGGGTTTGAGTCTTAGGAGGCAAAAAAAAAACATATCTCAAGCATGAAAACCCTATCTAAGCTCAAAAGTGAGTTTACTTACTTGATTGGAAGAGAAATGCAGCAATGAGAATGATTTAAGGTGAATTTTGGTGGTTTTGAAGTCTTACTAGGAAATGTGTAGTGCCTGCTCACCAATGCGTAGCGCCTCTCTGATGCACAGTGCCAGTGTAAATTAACACAGCAGAAAACTGCTTGATGCGCAGCACCGAGCTCCCAATGCGCAGTGCCATTTTTCTGACTAGTTTTGGAGGCATTCCCCGTGTCCAAATTGTGCATGTGATAGCTTGTTGGAAATATTGTCAAGTCTACTTTCCAAAACATCTTGAATTATTCAATTTGGAGTTCATTTTCCTTGTCAAAATTCAAATCTCCCAAGACTGGTCAAAATGTGCATTAGGCGACTTCGTGAATGTAGAGTATTGTTGCAGGCAACTTTTGAAGGTCCTCCTCGACTCCAAATTAAGCTCATGCTAGCTCTTTGGAAATTTCTCTTTGTCTAAATATCATTTGACTCATCAAGCAAGTCATTTGGCCAGCCAAGCTAAGAGAAATATTGATTTTCCCAAGGTCACGCCAGAAGTGCATCAATCCTCCTAAGGCCAATGATGTTTTTGACATTTCTCCAAAACCATGAAACCTGTGTAAAAATTGAAAGAGGTTTTTCTTCTTGGGTCAAGGATGGAAAAAACCTCTCTCACTTTTTTCAGATTCATCTTTTCTTGCTCAGAAACATAGTTTGAAGAAAACCTATCTCGATATGTGGAACAGGGGATTTGTAGAAATGAAGGGAAATGAAGGGGATGAGGGGCATCTAAATTCTTGAGAAAATTTTAGGAAGTAGGGGGGGATGTTAGGAATCAAGGGAAAGTGAAATTTCAAATATTGAGTGAGGGGAAGGGGTCCAAAAGGGAAAAACACAGGCCTAGCCTAGAAAATTGTCAAATTGTAGCAATAAACTAGTGTTTGTGGGAAAATGGTGAATTTGAGGGATATGAATGATGGGAAGAATTTAAGAAGGTATATTAAGGATAGGGGAAGGTGTATGAGCATCAGGATACAATTTTTGTTGATCATTTGGCCATCCAAGAAAAATTAACTTCAAACCCTAGGAGAGGGAAATGGGCCTTATCCAAGTACTATTGAAGCACGAACAAGGTGTAAAATGACCCATTGGAACATGAACTAATGATGACAACTATTTTAATGATGGCACACTAAGCTGAATGGTGACATGGACCAATACTTGGAATACTTTGGAAGGAGTGAAAACAAGCCTAGACCTAATACCTAGTAACCAAATTTTACTTGAAGACTCACTGAAATGACAAAATTTGACTTTGACACCCTGAGACCACTTTGTAAGAGCATATTTGATCATTGATGAAAGGATTCAAAGGCTGACACTAACAAATTCCATCTTGATAATAGACGCTTGATGATTAACCTGCTTATTATCCACCACTACATAAATTTGAGGAATGCTCTGATCAACATCCCCAACTATTTGTCCATGCTGAGCACTATAAATCTAAATTTTTCCACCCGAATGTTATGGACAATCTCCTGTGATTATCTCCACTACAAGTCAAACACTGCAAACGCTTCCTACCATCACCTTTATTCTACTCCTCAGGCTGAGACCCATGTCCTCTTTCAACCACATTGAACTTCTTGTATGAGGTTGCATTCTCCTTGTTACTTGCATCCTAAGTTCTTCCTCACTTCTTAACCCACTTTCCTTTAAGGTATTCCTTGCTTCTTATCCCACTTTCCTTGGCGGTCTTGCTCGCTTCTTATCCCATTTCCCCTTCTAATCATGCTTAGGCACATACTTATTCTTAGGCTTCTCATAATAATGCTTCAACTTTCCAAGGACTTCCTCCAATTACCGAGGCTCATCATACTCAATCCAATCCATAAATGCTAAAGGAAACCCACTGATGAATCCTTGAACTTTTTCTTCACATCCTTAATATATGGCACACCCCTCAACAACTCTAGAAACTTATTTTTATACTCCTCATCTTTCATAGATCTCATATTTAGCTCATAGAAATCCTTATCCTTTGCATTGTAGTATCTCTCGGACAAGTACTTCGTTTTGAAGAATTTTTTGAACTCATGCCAACTCAAATCCTTTATCCTGATGCTTCTAACACACTTCACATCTTCCCACCAAATATTCACTCTCCCTTTGAGACTAAAAATAGCTACCTTGGCCTTCATATTATCTAAATAATAATGCAACTCAAAGAACTTATTCATCCCAAGCATCCATGATTTCACATCTTCTGGTTTCTTTAGCTCTCCATCAAAGGTAGGAGGCTTGGCTTTCTTAAACTCATTTGGAAAGTATTTCTTCTCATTCCTCCTATAAGGATAATGGTGATGATGACCATGGTATCTCTATGAACCAAAACTAGAATAGAACCCATAACCACTACATATCCTATAAATTTTATCCATCCATCTTCCACCTTTGATCATGTCATCCAAGTCTGACCCGTGTCTACCATGATACCTACTAGCATATGCTCCATTTTTCATTTCCTCCTATCCATAACTAATTATTGGATGTCCCTATCTATGCAAATATGATAAGCTCTAAATAGTCACTACATTGACCTTTGCTTGCTTTTCCTGAGCTCTAGAAAGCCTTTCCTATGACTGAATTATCCTGTCATTATCTACCTTACAACATCTGATTTTTGCCTTCAGGTTTCTTAAGGTATTTACTATGTCAAGAGAGTACTCATCTCCTTGTTGTTTAGATACTCTATAAGGAGAGTCACATGAACTATAATACACCATCTTCTTGTCATCTCTCATCTTCTTTTTCCTGCAAACATATCATGTTAGATAAACCAAATATAAACATAATGAAACATACCTTACAGAAGTTTAGAGGAGGTTATCTCATCTGAAAAAATCATTCCATATTAGCACGATATACATGTATACACACTCATAATAACACCAACATATAAACCTATTGACATCATGCATGATAAGTCAAATTATAACATTGATAATATAGTGACAACCAAAACCACTACAATGCATGCATACGACTAACATGCATACCCAACAATCACATCCCCGTGATCCAATATAAGTGTTTTAACTTGGAAGCTTTGATATCAATCTATAAAAACCCCTCCCATATTTACCCAAATTCAGAAGCTCCCTACGGTAACATGAGATGAGTGTCACTATGACATGACCTGACCTCCAAATTCTAGTTATGGAAGTGGGGCCTACAAATTAACCACAAAATGACATCTTTCAAGGACTACAGATCACTCAGGAGCTAAAAAACAACCTTAAATGATCAATCCCTATGTTGGAACCCCTTTTGACTAACCTAACACCTTAACCTCATGACAACAAGGCAAGGTTGCAGTTATAGGCCTCCAACTGCATGCATACGCATGCTTCCATGGGATTATGATCTAAATTCCTCATTTTAGTGCCTGCGGTCCTGAGATCTGAGCCACGTTTCTAGGCTAGCCTCCATACCACTACCTAGAACTTCCTGTAACTTTCTAGAATAATATTAAACATGATGGAAAAGCTAAAATTTCAAACTTTAATCAGAAAATTGACCTAGACTTCCTAGAACACACTAGACATTTCGTCAAACATATGGAAAAGATGTAAGCTACAGGTCATGAATGCATATCTGATCATAAAATGATATCTTTCATCTGAGAATCAACAAAAAGGATCCATGCCCTCTCTAACTAGATGCAATAACACTTGTTATTCCATGCATTCATCAATCATTTCATAACTTATCAAAACATGTCAAGAGACATAGATAGAATACATTATATAACCAACATAAAACCAACAAATAACCAGCATAGAAGCCATGGAAAATAACCCATAATATCACTAGCATAATCACTAAAAATTCTCATATATCAAAATAGGAAAATATCTCATATTATCATATGAAAATTCCAACCAAGCCATGGACTTCCACGTACCACCTAACCATATATTGGGCTTAACCAAATCTCTCTTTCATCTAATCACCCCCACACCATATTCCAAGCATGAATGTGGAATCTCACGGATTAAACCAAAAAAAAACCTACCCAGAGCTTCCAAATGCCACACCAACTCAATCCTCAACTACAATGGTTCCAACTATGTGGTCCAAAATCATAAACGTCAACCAGATTAGTCTCTACCCAAGTTGTCTAGGGCTCCAGGAACTAGTATTTGAACCCACAACCTTCCAGGCTCCAAATCATTTGCTCCAAAATCAACCCACCAAGGGCTCTAGAGTGTTTCTCCAAGCCAATGGATCGAGGAAGTAGTAACTTAACCCAGGTTGTTCTAGGGATTCCATAGCATTTGTTCGAACCCACAACCATAAGGAACTTGAGCACCAATTAAAAAAAACTAGAATAAACCCACAACACCATGGTTATCTAGGAAATGGAAAGACAATGCTAAAACCCATTGTTGTTCCAAACAAATCTCCATGCTAATGACAACACATAACCAGATACTCACATGAATATACCATGCTTCCATAAATCCTCAAGGAAATCAAACATGCAACCTATTTACTTGCAAACTAATCCATTTGTAGTTTTTGATCCTATTGTTTCCTTGCACTTTCCTTCTTTCCTTTGTGTTCTTTGTCCAAATCCAAGTGAATTCCCAAGTGCTCCAAGAATGCTCCAAAATTTCTCTAAGTATGTAAGAGTATGAGAGAAAGAGAGAATGAATGAGAAAGCCAAAACTAAACTGACAAAAGCTCAAAACTGACAAAGTCTATGAATTGATCCCCATAAGCCTTTTTATCATTTATGCCTCTATTTTCTTCATTTTCCTTCATTTTTCCACTAATTTCCTTGGCATGCAAATATGTGTCTCTTTAGCTTCCTTGTCTCCAATTTTCCTTTATTTTCATAAATAAATGTGAATTATTACCTCTTAGCCTTCGCCAATTTTCATAGTCCCTTCCCATGACCTTGGTCTTATATTATTTACATAGAAAATCAAGTATGGGTTGTTACATTTAAAAAGATATTTGTATATTTATTATTTTAATAAACTCTGCACAAAGCCCTCTACACAATTCTTTTTACCGCACAACACTTCTTCTTCACATGAATTGAAAACATAGTTTATTAGCACCCCCGTGTATGCAAACTAGCCCCATTTATCTCGCAAATACTCAAGAATATCAATTGGAGATTTTTTTATCCCCACCCTTACCTAATCAAAAAAATCTGCAACTGCATCAATTCTCACATCATTGACCAAAGCAGTAACATAATGCTCCTCTGCGACCACATGTCAAATGGATTGAAAGCACAATTTATTTAATACTGAATAATATGAGTATGCCTTATAATGACATCATTGAGGGGTGAAATTCATTACTAAATAGTAATTAAAAAAGAGATTATATATTTATTATTTTAATAAACCTTGTGCGAAGCTTTTCTTGAGTGGAACTTCCACTCTATAGGTAGCTCCACACACTGCTTGTTCTATTTCTCTTGATCAAGCTTGATAATAATAGTAAAGTTACTTAAATTTTGTTTTTTTATCCTAAACTGAAGAATTTCATTCACACTGTCAACAAGGTTTCATTCGGAACCTAATTCAATATATACAAAAAAATGGTTACCACTTTGGAGTATTATCCGACTTGCCATTATTTCAAAGCATTAAAATATAAAATATAAAATCATGATTTTCAAAGCATTAAAATATTAATATTAACATGCATTTTCAAAATAATACAAAATAAAAAGCCTTCAATCTTTTGTTATGATTTTGAAAGCATTAAAATATTAATATTCACGTATAAATTGTTACTATAAACTGAGTTAATCAACAGATTGTGAAGGTCCATTCAAATTTGAAGATGCAACATATCTAATGTTGATGCTTATTAATAGTCTAATGTTCATATTTGTTTACTATTAGCCTAATGTCAATATGATTCTAGTGGGGAGTGCAGAAGTAGAGTCCAATATTTTATTGTACAAAGCATTCATGTGGCTTTTGTTACCATTGTATATAGTTTTTATGTGAAAATGCAAAGTCTTAAATTATGTAACACAACAATGTTCAAGCATAAGCACAAATGTTGGCGAATACATTTTGTAGACTGAGTACAGTTTCCACACTCAAGCAAAATTAGACTCTTTTGCACAAAAAAATTTGCTAATCAATTTATTAAAGTTTGTTCTCTTCCCACAGTGAAATATTTGTTTATGGTTATCTTTGTGTAAATAGGCATATGTGTCGAACTGTGGATGAAGTCTATTGTGTGGAGGAAGCTTTCAAGCTTTCTTCATGCAACCTTCATACTTCACACAATGAAACCTTCCCGTACAAAGGAATATGTTCGCAGAAAGATCCACCACTAATTAATTTGTTAAAGGTTATGTAATGTAACACAAGACTAATCAAAATCAAAATCGCATAAATTTGTTATATAACTTTCATTTAGAAATACAACAAAAAACTTTCATTATGCACAATAGACAGATACGAAAAAAGCTGATGAAATCCCTTCTCGGAGTACCATATTTGCACAAATTTAAAAATATGATAACAATGAACATTATTCTTGTTTCATAGAAAAATGAATTATTCTCATGTTTCATGTTATTGGCATATATGTATTGATGACATAATAAAAATCCTCAAAGCATAAGCCAATAACATTAAGAAATACAATTATAGTAAAAAGAATAGTATCAAGTTTCATATTTCAATCATCATAGATATGACTGAAATAAATAAACCAAATACAAATGAATAGAAGATCAGATTCTAAGCATTAATAAATTTGATTCATAGTAGGAATCACTTGTATCAATGATGATAATGTTCAATGGCTTAGTTCATTAGCTTAATCACTATGTTATTCTGGGATCTTCTCTTTAAGTAGTTTCTTTTGTATCCAACAAAAGTAGATGTGTGAACCGTAATATGAAAAGAGAGAACTGCAAAAGAAAAAAAGGAATTACATTTAACAATTAGACTATGTGACATTCGTAAAAGTCACAAATCACGATGATTGAATACTAGTAAACAAAAAACAAATATGTAAATATTTAAGGATAGTTACAATTTGTGAAAGCATATAAGCTAATTGTTTGACTATCAACTGCCTTCTAAATGGATTGCTACTTGAACCAATGTCTTATACATACCTTGAATCAATTCTTTCATTGGTCCCATTGTAATCTCTAACCTCTCATACTATTTGAATAATTTCTTTTCGATCTCCATTGTCTCTTCTTGTAACTAAGCAGTTAAGACAAATTTCCTGTCATTAATACTTACAAATCCAATTAGGAATTTTCCAATTTCTTCTCGAGTAAAATCATTTATAACATCAAATTGTTCTTCCATTTCTTGGTTTCTCTTATCCAATTGAAATTTTAGCATATATTTTGTAATTTATTCAGAATTTCATTGAATGCATGGGCCATCTTGACCTCGAAAAATTTACATTGACTTTAGAAACACCATAATCCTCCTATTCTCTATGCTTTGAGATTCAGAACTAATGTTATCTAGTGTAATGATTATTTTGTACCATCCAACTTTGATTTTCCTCATTCGATTAGAAATTGGCAGTTCTATGTTTTTCTTGTCTAGATTAGACAACAATTCAAGCCTTTGACTAAAAGCAAGTAAGTCATTGTTAATGAAATGCTTGTCTTCACTAATATTACTTCTCACTAAATCGGTAAATGAGTTGATTTCTTGTGCTAACCATAGTAGAATAGAAATTGCCTACCATACATGTTCAATGATTTCTAATCTCTAGCATATATTACAAACAACATGACATTTGATCACATTAACCAGTTCTAGAGCTCCAATAGATCAATGATATGTGCTAGCAATGGGAATTGAAGATTACTGAGTCCATATTGTGACTATAGTCACTAAAAAAGAACCCATATTTAAAGCATTTTCGAGCATATCGATTGTTACTTTCAGTACTAGGTTCTTTTCTTTTTGTTCCTCAATAGACACTACAATCACATTCTCGGTAACTTCATGCAATGTCAAAATATCAGTGGATACAATTCCAGACATATGAAGATTCATCCCTAATGTATCAATAATTTTCTTACCATGCATCCTTAATTTTTTAATTTTAAATATTTTACTCTCCCTATTATAATTTGCATCTTGAAAAGTTTCAAATTTATCATCGAAAATAGAATATTCTTTGGCAATTTTCTCCATTACTTTCTTATTTTCATTTAAAGTACTATGTACCCAATCAGGCAGTGGAGTTTCAAAATCCTCATTGATAACTTTTTGAATTTTTCTTGTTTACAATAGACTTTTGCATTTTTCCAATTAAGGCTCCTTGCTATCTCTAGCAGCTAATAGATGACTGTGAATCAATCGTGTATATTTGGTATCTTTTCATTTTCTTTCATTGAAGATGAAGCCAATGCAGTTTTTTATATGCAATCAAAATATTGTGCATATTTTCCACTTCTTCGTTTACACTTTGTTCTAGTGCTAATACTTTCTTCTTTAGAAATTTCTCTAATACTCATTTCTCCTTCTTGATTATTGCTTGCAACATTGTGACTCGTTTTTCTTTCTCTTGCAAATTTTATTAACAAACTCTTGCATTTGATGGAGCCTAGATGTGTGATAAATAGGTCGTCTAGATCAACGTCCTATTAGTCTTCAACTTATTTTAAATTAAAACAATATAAATACTTCACAAATTCTATAATTGGGCTTCAATTCTTCACAGTTACTCACCTAATGGTAAATGAAAAAGAAATAAATTGTTTATTCTTTTTTTGTTCAACTTTACCTTGTCAATTGTAGTATTGTCTATAGAATTTGGCAACAAAATACATGTCCATAAAAATTCTTGGAAGTAATAGTGGTTTACCTCGTAACCCATAAACTCAAATAACGGTATTATTTCCTCTTTCTTCATGTATCACTTTCCCCTAGAGGAAAACTTGTGTGTCACTAGTTATTCAATCGAGCTCTCATCCAGTTATCATGCAAGTAACTTGCTTTACAAAAATATATTGAATTAGACAAAAAATTGAAATAATTTTTTTCTTCCACAATATGGAATAACAAAACTACATCAGTTCTTTGTCAACATTTAAGTTTCGGTTATATGGAAACTCATCAAAAGTATAACTAGACACAAGGGTTTTTAATAGATACATGATCATGAAGAACCTACCACTCTTGCACAAATGTAATAACTGAAAGCACAATTCATTTGAAATAAGATCAACCCAATCAAATACAAATTTTTTTATATGAATAATGGATCCCATAGAGGATGGATATTGGCACATTAGCCGTAGTTTCACAGCCCATTAAATTAGTATACAACAAACATAACTCTCTAAACAGTTCTCTAACAAAGTAATTTATAAAGAGGAACAATCGGAAGGAACCTCAGAAAATGGTGAAACAAAATCTTGTATGATTTTCAAGCCACATGCCTGTGATTTTAAAAACTATTTGGTTTTGAAAAATCTAAGTGCATCTCTTGAATCAGTAGGTTCAATATCTGGATGTCTCCGAAGTCAAAGAAATACCAGTATAGTTGGCTAATAGCCTAATTATTTTTGTTTTTAAATCAAATTTCTCTATGCATAAATAAACAATTTCGTTGAAATCAAATACCTCTCGAATTCATGCAACATTCACTAATCCATTAGACCAATTCTTATCACTTCCCTTCTCTTGCACAAACAAGTTCGCGTATCATTGATTCGCAGTCGAACACTGAAAGCTCTAATCGATGAGTGAAAGCGAGTTAATAGTATTAATGCAATTAGCTTCTTTCCCTCCCCTTGAAGCCATTTCTTCTCTGAAATTTTAAAATTTTGTGTTAGCCAACAATGTTTTCAATGCGTTACAGATATAGATCATTGATATGTTGAACAACTACCACTTATTACTACTACGCCTCTGAAATCCCTTCTATAGGACACTTCCAATATATAAGAATCCAGTATAGTAAAATTTACATTTATGAGAACTAATAGAAATAATTCACATAATCTAAACATGGCACAATTATGGGCAAAAAATAGTAGAAATTTTGACACGATTTTTAGGAAATCGGGCACAGTTTTTTGGAAAATCAGATTATAGTTTTCAAGCTGCAGGATTTTTGGTATTGGAGTAATTGGTGATAGTGCTAGATTTTCTTCCTTTTTATATTTCCGCTACATGTTATTATTCTGCATGTGAAATTAGAAATTAGATTTTCTTCCTTTTTATATTGACAATTTTTTTTTATTAAATAGAAATTAGAAAATAGCAAAGCAAACATTTCCAACAAATAGCAAAATAATTTTAAAAAAATCTTGAAATTCAAAAAACTAGTTACTCCATGTACGAAACAAATTAAATGTGAATCTTTCATAATAATGAAAACTATCTTACAGGTTGTCAACAATCACATCCACTACTGTCTCGATGTTGGTTTATAAGTAATAACGTTTACGTTCTCGATTACATGTCCATCCGTCCATTCACGAAAAGGGTACTAAACTATTAATGTCATTATGTCGAGTACGAAAAAGAGGAAACTGCACTCCACACAATGAAAGTGTTTTTTTTCTTCTTCTTCTCTCTTCCACTACTACATTATGTGAATTTCATAATTCCACCTCTTTTCCATATGCAATGTCTGCCTCCAGCATTGATTACAATCACCAATAAAAATCATCCACAACATTTTTTTTTTTTTTGCAATTGGTAAAATTATTATTAAATAATGTTATTTAATTTAGTATTATGTTTTTTAAGTTTATTGTTGTTTAATAAAATCTTTCATTGTTCTTAAATAAAAATTTATTATGGGCTTGACGCAAGAAAAGCTCTACATAGTGAAATAAGTTTCTATATATAACATGAGTTATATATATACTTAATTCCACAGATGCATTTGTTCCTCGCATATCCTCCAGACACGCATAATCACTTCCACATAGCTACTTCCGTACTGAGTGATGCTTTAAAAATACTCATTTGCAATTGACTATTGTATATTTTATGATTTACAATATAAGGTTTACTATGCATTTCACACAAGAAAAATCTACCCATAATAAAACTTGTTTATATCTTCAACATTACTTACTTAAATACTTATTTTCTTCATGTAAATAAATTGTATATGTCTATAAGCAAACTACTTACAAAAACTAGCATACAATTGACTGTTACAAAACAAAATATGGAGGTTTTTCATAATTCTTTAAAAAAATTGATACCATAATTCAATGTATAATTATTTTTATTTATTATTATCATCATATGTTTTTATGTACAGATTTTATTCTAGGCAACTTCCTTTGCATAATGAAAAATTTCATCCCAATCTTCACAGAATGAAAACTCCGTACAATGAAACACTGATATGTGCAATTCTCACTTTTGTAGATGCATTCATAAATAAAGACAACTGGAACATAATAGTCACATTTTTTGGCCGAGAAACATTTAATAGTTATCAACCTAGTTTTCTGTTCAAATTCAAATGTTATTCACAACAAATGTAATAGATACAACTTCACGTCTAAAACATTATCTAGGAATTATTGATATAACCAGTAAACATTTTTAATATTACAACAGAGTAAGAATAAATATATTTTAATTATCGTTCATTATAGAACATCAACTAATATATAAAATCTCAAAGAAATTAATTCAAAACATGTATCCAATTATTGTTTATGTATAATTTTTTAGAACCCAACTTTGTACAACATCCCATGTCAAATGTTATCTCACAATTGTTTATATAATTAGTAAACATATCAAGAGATAGAAAAAATAGTAATTTGAATTCAAATAATTTATGATTATAGAGCCATGGTCTAGGAAATATCCTTTGTTGCATAAGAAATTATAAAAATGCTAATACTTCAATCACAAATTTAAGTGCATTTGTCTCAATGAGAGCCACAATTTCAATCTCGTCGACTGTAATCTACAAACATCATGTGCAATAGGTAATAAAGAACTACATTCAAGAATTAGACTATTCCATCATAACACACATATAAGATCTAAATAGTAAAATTCTTTGATGAAAAAATCAAATGTTCCAATGTATTAAAACACTTACAATATGAAAAAGGAGAGTCTGATATTCTTTAGCCCTCAACTATCTTTTGCAATCAGGCTTCCTGTAGTGAATTCCTTCACTTTAGCATCAATGAATTCTTTCATCGTAGAAAGTATAATGTCCTTCTTAACACGTTCATTGAATATATCCTCCTTAATTTATTTTTCTTCTTCTTGTATTTGCAAAATCAAGGTAGAGTACCCTCGTGGACACCAACAAAAATAATTAGCCATTTTCTAATTTTGTTTGCACTAAAATGAGTTATATCATGAAACCTTAGTGTTTGTGATTATTTGAGCTTCTCCAAATCATCCATCAACTTATCCTTTGTAATTAATCTACATTAATACGTAATACATGGACTGGTTAAATCCTGAAAAATCACCTTCTTTAGATACGCATTTTCTCTTCGATTTTCTATGTCACCACAATTAGGAATAATATCTTCCAATATTCTGATTTTCCCAAACCATGTAGCCTTGATCTGCCTCATCCGATCAACATCAGGCATCCCTTGTTTATCTCTTTCTAGTATGGATAGTGAATCAAGATTTTGACTAAAAGTTAATAGGTGATTGTCTATGAATTCCATGTCTCCCTCTAGCTCACTTTTGACTAATTCGACAAAAGAGCTAGTTATCTGATTTAAATGTTGTAGATCAAAAGCAACTTTCCATGCAAATTCAATACTCCATAATCTTTTGGATGTATTTCTAATGATGTACGATTTCACTACACTCAGAAGATTCACAAGTTTCTCAAATTTATTAAATATGCCAAGACTAGAAATTGTCAATCGCAGTCCGCCTATCGTCAGTGCAGTCTTTAGCAAAGGACTTGGGCTTAGGGTATCTTCTACCTCTTTTATTTTTTCCTTCACCTTCATATTTTTTTCCTGTCATCAACCAATAGAATTCACAATCACTTCACCACCAGTTTGATGCAATTTTATCAGCCTTCGCATTGCAACCAAAGACAAATCAATATTCAATTTTTCCTGATCAACAACCCTTTTGTCGGAAATTTGTATTCTTTCAGTCTTCAATCTCTTACTACCCCTGTCATAATTTTCATCCTGCAATGTGGAAAAATGGTCATTAAAATTAATGTCCTCTTCAGCAATTTCCTCCAATATTCTATGATTTTCTTCCAAACAAGTACTAACCCAATCAAGTAGTACAACATTATCAACTTCCATGTCTATTGCTTCTTTAATGCTCTCCATTTCGAGCACACTCTTGGATCTAAATTATTCAACCATGTCTACTCTTTCTGGAGTTACTCTATGGGGAGGCTCTCTATCATCCCCACCATTTGATAGCCTTTCAGAAACCATTTTTTCTCTTCCATTAGTTCTTTTTCTTCTTTTTCTAGTAGATGAAGTCACACCAATAATGTGTGTGCAATATAGAGATTTCCCCATAGGGTTTGTGCCTCTTTTCTTATATATTTCTCCCTTCTCGATGATCTCTTTTTCAACAATTTGTAAAACATCTACCAGTAGTTTTTGATGTTTAGTAGATACATTGTGACTTTCCTCACCCTGCTCTCTACTTCTCATAAATAAGTTTTCGTACCACATATAATCAAGGTGTCAATGAAAATTTTTCCTCCATCAGAGCCTCTAATAGCTTCAACTTCACTTAAGTTGAAATCATCCAAAGACTTTGAAAAAATGATAGTGTGAGCCATATTCTTCACAATCACTTTTCCAACAGTCAATGGAAAATAAATAATTTTTCTTTTCTTTTTCTATTAAAATATAGATAGCCAAGGATGATATTTCCTACATATTTTAGCAACAAAATATCTATCTAGAACAAACATTGGAAAAAGCAATGGCTTGTCTTAAAAACCATAAGTTCGTATAACAGTATTGCTTCCTCTTTCCTTATATTACCCTTTTCCATGTAAGAAAGCCTCAGCATCAATAGATATTCAAGAAGGCTCTTGTCTAATTACCATGCAATACACTTCCTTCACAAACACATCCTAAATTTAACAAAAATTTAAAGAAGCTTCATGCTTCCACAATATAGGATATCAGAACTGCATTTGTTCCTCACAAAACTTGAATATAAGGTTACAAGGAAAAATATCAAACACATTTCTTGAAACGAGAAGTGTTATCAAATATGACATCATAAAGAAGCCATTATTCTTGGGTAATCTATGTAATTGAACAACTAACTCATTCGAAATGCAATAAGCCCAATCGATCATATAATTATTTTTTATGTCTCATAAAGCAAATAGAAAATGCATTTTAGGACATGTGACGTACTTTACAGCCCTACTACATCGACAAAGAGCTTTCGAAAATCCCTAACTATTTGCCTAAACAAAGAAATATCTACAAGCGGAAGATTTTAAGAAGCCCTATAAGTTGCAGAAATGAATTCCTGCATGATGTCAATTTCACACCCTTCTGGCTCCAAAAAACTATCTGCAATGAAAAATTCTAAATTCTTATTTGGTTTTGGTAACTTGAACAACAATCTGAATGCATTGGGATTCATAGAAACTTTTATCACTCCTATCATAATTTCCCTCTTTCTGAAATCAAAATTATATGCATAGAGATAAACAATTTCTTTGAAATCAAAGACCTCTGGAACACACCCAACATTCTCTAATACGATACTCGAAATATTGTTACCTATTTTCTCTTCCATTGATAGATTCACAAATCACTCATATGTTCTTGACCAGTCAACCTATCATGGATATTAGCAAGTGAGTTAACTATATCAATGCAAATAGTCTCTTTCCCTCATTTGCTACCCATTTCCATTTGTAGCAAAAAAATTACTCTGTCAATGAACAATGTATTCAAATACTGTTTCAATTTACAATTCTTTATTTTCTTCACAAACACCAGTTGTTACTATTACTCATGTGAAAATAGTTACACATGGCACTCTGAATAAATAGAAATGAAATATAGCAAAGCCAACTTTTACAGACAATAATAGGAAAAAAAAATTGAAATTCCAAAAGCATCCTATGCATTTAATTCACACTTTTCTCTTGCTTCAATATCATTGATATATGTGTCATAAGAAATAGAAATTTATGATATACAATAATAGACGTTGTCTACCAAACTGGCAAGTTCACCCACATGACCAAAAATCACTGCAATACGACCTTTTGTTTGTTTGTTTAATAAAAAACCAACAACACAAGTGTTTGAACCATTTTTTCCAATAGTTGAAATGGATTCCGTTAGGTCCCTATACTACTAGTGTAACCCCTTATTGTTATTAGTACAACCCACTTATTATATTGATGTACCCATGTAGTGCCCATGTTGTTACTATTGTGCCCCATAGAAGCCCACTATTGTTATTATTGTGCCCCTTACATTATATTGTTATGTCAGCTCTGACTATGTTATGACCCTTAGACTCCTATATATAAAAAGGAGTATTTCATTTGTAGGATCCAAGAATTGTTCATTTATGTAATGTAAGGAGGTTGCCCCTCGAAGAGGCTGAATTCTAAGGTGTTGATCTATCTTTTCTATCTTTCTTGAGTTGGTTTCATAACATTTGGTATCAGAGCTTTGGATTCTAGGGTTTCGCTGCTCCAAACAGGTCATCATGACATTTTCGCTATAACTTTATTTCTGCGACGTTTCAGAAGCTAAAAAAAAACCCATTTGAGAAGAAATCATGCTGAATCTCGGGTCCGAATTTTATATATTTTCACACTATATTTGCGAAGATATGATCTCAGGAGTTGGTCTTTTTGCAGACTCCTGAATTACATTCCAAACAGGTGACCTGCGGAAAATTGTCATAACTTTCTCTATGAGAATCGGATTGAAATTTCATAAGAAGTTATAGAAAGAGGACGGATTTTAGTTTCTCTTATATCTTTTTTAGAGCCGAAGGTCGAAACAGTGACACGTGGCACTTCATACAAGTTCACTCTTTTGGAAAGGTCTATAATTAGGTCATCTTGGGAGATTGTGCATAACTCTTTCTTGGAGAATCCAATTTGGATCAGACTGGTGGTATTGGAAAGAGGACGCAGAGGGCTACTACAGGTCGTAATTTCAGAACTTAAGGATTCGAAAGTACAGAGTTACAATTGTTTCAATTTGAGATCCTAAAATCAAGAAAAAGCAAGATGAGGAAGTTTGATGGCAAGGATCCGGTAAATTGGATACTTCAGATGGAGCAATATTTTGATCTACATGTGTACCACTGTTACAAAAGGTAGTATTGCATATTCATAATTTAGAACCGGAATCAATTTTTATGGTATGAAGGGCTTTGATCTCGTACGCTTGTACGTGGTCAATTTTCACGAAGAAATGATAGCACATTATGAGGATACAAGAACAACACTTCTTTTAGAGCAACACCACAACAATTGGAAAGAGAAAGGGCTTTGTGACATAGTAGAAAGCAAAATTATGGAAACCAAGAAGCATACCCCTCACAACTATAAAGATGGAAGTGTTGTTTCTCCTTGCCTTCCACAACCTACAAGGGTTACACCACAACAATTGGAAGAAAAAAGAGAAAAGGGGCTTTGTTATAGTTGTGATAGCAAATGCACTAAAGGTCATAAGTGTGCTGAGAAGAAATTATTTTACATAGAATATGAAGAGGAAGAGGAAAAGGATCAAGAATCATCAAAAGAAGAGGATATATGCCAGGACCCCACTCCAGAGAAAGAAGAAATGAATCAGACCATATCTTGTAAAGCATTGGCAAGAATTACCACTCCTCAAACTCTCAAGATAGAAGGACATATCAAGAAGAAAAAGGTGCAAGAAGTGAAAGATCACATCGAGAAAGAAGAAATGAATCCAACCATATCTTGTAATTCATTGGTCGAAATTACCACTCCTCAAACTATCAAGATAGAAGGACATATCAAGAAGAAAAATGTTCAAGAAGTGAAGGATCACATCGAGCGTCAAGAAATGAATCCAACCATATCTTGTAAAGGATTGGAAGAAATTACCACTCCCCAAACTCTAGAGATAGAAGGACATATCAAGAAGAAAAAGGTTCAAGCAGTGAAAGATCACATCGAGCATCAACAACAAGTTCTCCAACTTTCAAAGGATGACGCCACTTCGATGCAAAATCAAATGAAACAACAGGTAGATCAACATCGTAGTGAAAATTGTTTTGATGTAAGTGATTGGGTATTTTTACTACTACATCTCAAGCAAGCTATTTATGAGAAGGAAATTTTGGCAATACTACATGCACTTAAAAAATGGTGACCTTACCAAATGGGAAGACTCTTCAAGGATGAGGATGTGGAAGAACTGTTTTGTGTTGTTTCTATTATCCAACCAGATTGGATAAACGAAGCAAGGGATGAATGGAAGAAGGAAAAAGAAGTATGGCCACTTATTCAAAAGTTGCAAAAGATCCCAATTCATACAATATTGCCAGAAGTTGAAGAGGAAGGAAAAATCATATTGGAACCTAGAGCAATCACAGAAAAAAGAACCCGACAGCTATGAAATCGATCAATTTCAGAGTATCCCATCAAGTGGAAGAAATTACTTGCTAAAGATTCCACATGGCAGGACAAGAATTTTTTACAGAAGCATCAAGAAATACTCAAGCATTGAGGACAATGCTTTTTGAAGGAGAGGGGCATGTTAGGCCCCTGTACTACTAATGTAACTCCCTACTGTTATTAGTACAACCCACTTATTATATTGATGTACCCATGTAGTGCCCATGTTGTTACTATTGTGCCCCATAGAAGCCCACTATTGTTATTATTGTGCCCTTACATATTATTATGTCGCTTATTATTATAACCCTTAGACTCCTATATATAGAAAGGAGGTCTTTTCATTTGTAGGATCCAAGAATTGTTCATTTATGTAATGTAAAGGAGGTTTTCCCCTCGAAGAGGCTGAATTCTAAGGCATTGATCTATCTTTTCTATCTTTTCTTGAGCTGGTTTCATAACAGATTCAGCATCATCAAAAACCCCCTTGGAAAATTTTCCGATACTGCCAAAAAATCACTGCAAACCATTTTTGTATTTCTTTAGCTCTTTTGTTTTCTTAATAAAATACGACAGCATGATTGTTGACACTTGATTGACACCCAAGATCAGAAAAGTAACAATTGTAACCTTGAATTACAAAAAGTCACCACCATATTTTGTTAAGAGCGTGCCTGAATTTCCTTTATTTTTCTCATAAATTTTAAAGACCCATAAAACTATGAATAATGTTGTAGTCTAACAAGGCCACAAATTCGTCTAGAAAACAACAAAAATTCCTATTGGATTTAAAAAAAAATCTTGCTTACAATTATCAAGGTTCAAGGTTTTCGATACCCCAAAGATTCTTGATGGTGTTGAATCCATTTCCACTATACAAAATTATTCAAACATTTCCAAGATTAGAATTTTTCAAAAAAAATCACTAGATCCCATAGAGAATTTCACCATCTAGGTGAAATTATGGCCTCTATAGAGAACACCATCAATAACGGCTACAAATAGTAAAGTGTGCTTCAAAATTCGCAAATAAATATTATTCCAACACATATTCAACTACTCTCTATGATCAATCAACTTAACAGTTGGTCCCACTAGTTTGTAAAACTGAAACAAATTTGATTTATGACTAACTTGAAACAATTATTTCTCACAAGATTTGACACATAGTTATGATGTAATGTGAACCTTATTTCACACAGATGCATTTAATTTTAAAATCTTTCATTTTTGCAACCACGAAAATAATTGAATTACTGGAAGTTAACAATTGTAACTTCGAGTTACTTTTGGTCAAATTTAGAGACTTGTAAAACTATAAATAATAGCCACAAATAGTAAATTTAACTTTTATGATGAATTGACCGGACTTCTTCTCCCCTCTACTTTGTAAAGCTGAACCAAATTTGATTTACGAATAACTTGACACGCTCATTTCTCACAATATTACAGAGAAAAGCTTGTAGGTTATTGTACACCAAACCAAACCTAATCACAATCCACTAATTTAACATCAGAATTAAACATGTCATAAGAAACAAAAATTTAACATACAAAACAAGTTTAAAATGACTGCAATCATGATAATAAATTTCCAAATGCAAATAGGAAACTGGCAAAGGTGAATCAGTTTAGAAGCTTGAAGTATTGTCCAACTTTTGTATTGCTGCACTATTGTTATCGTCCAAGCTCAACTTTGTAAATAAAAAATTATGTAAGGGAATAGAAGCTTGAAAAATAATCCAAACTCTTAAATGTAATTTGCAAAGAGAAAATTAAACATGCCCCACTATTTTTTTCATCACTGTAAATAACATTTTTTCCCTCACTATAATGTTGTAGTCTCATTTCCCTAGAAATAATCACTTGCTACTATTTTTGTGTTTGAAACATGCTACAAAGATAAAGTTGTCACCTAGTTTTTCATCATCCCGATGTTTATCCTCTGATTAATAAAAAAGAGAGCCACAAGTAAATACAAATAATCTCAACGTTAAATTCACTCACTACTCACCTACTCACGCATTTAGAAAACCACATAAGCACCAAAACATCAAATCTAGAAACATTATTTTTGTATACTTTCAATATAACACAAATGCATTTATGTGGAATAACAAAGTAAATCCATTTATGCAAAAAAAATATCACACACAACCACCTACACATTATTTCATCTGCACAACCACTTCTACACTCTACAATGCACTTCCATCAGTCATTGACATTTGAAATAAATATTAATAAATTTGGGTCACAAATATCGTGGGAAGGAAACATTCATTACAAAATAAACGTTGGACAAATAATTTATTTTCTGCACACACTACTTGTGAACAACACAACCCATTGTGTGAAAAAAACACTCAACCTTTCATTGTATGTGATGCAGGGGCATAGATGGAGCACAAATTTCGATGAAGACTAGACCACAGCCTTCTAATGTGATGGGATGGTCACATAGTGATGTTGGGAGAGATTTTAAATGTATGTAGATATCTTCATTAGGAAGTGAGTTTTTCTTCTAGAATAAGTTGGAGGAAATATTTTATAATGTAAATGTAATTTCAGTTTCCCTTATTGTGTGAGAAGGGGAAATGAACCACCAGTTGTGACTCTTGGTTACCCATGTTATGTTTATTTATAAAGAAATGAGTGTTTGAGAAGAAGTGTGTGTGAAACAGAGGAGAAGCGAAGTGGAAGGAGAGAGGAGAAGCTTCAATGTTAGGATAAGAGGTAGAGGATGAGAGGCCTAGGCTGCACATGGCCACATTGTAAATTTGGCTAGTTTAATGTATGTTTGGATTTGATTAATGAACAATTTGTTTAATTCCTATCTACATGTTTATTACTTGTTTTTTATAATGTTAATTTGATGTGTTAAGGGTTGCACTTGTTGAGCCAATTTATAATGTCTTAACAGTGTTGGACCCGCCAACATGTCAGAGGGATCTCCCTGGTAAGAAGTCCCAATTAGACCTCAGACTGCTTAGCATAGGAGTCCTAACAGTGGATCATAAGGTAATTCCTTGACCATGATGTCGCACAAAGACAAATAAGATAACTCTGTCAGTAGTAAGGGTGCGGCTAATGCTAAGAGTCAAGGAATTTGTATGAGAGGTTCCAACACTTCGAAGGGAGAGGAAGGTGAAGGTGAGTTCCAGGTTGAAAGGGATCAGTTCCATCTCAACTAGAAACACACCACAAAAAGGACATGCACAACTTCTGGTAGAGCAATCCACTCGAATGTCGAAGTGACAACATACAAGGTAAGATAACAGAACAACACTCATGGATTAGCTTGAGATGAGTGTGACGGTTGATATAAAAAGGTTCATGAGAAAGGTTTATTTGATGTTTGGCATAGTAATCGACATGAATGGTGACAACATTAATAACATATGCAACACATTAACAACAATATTCATATAATTACATGTGAATCAATTCATACACAAGTACGTAATTTAAACAATACATATCATTAGCAACCGGAGCAATCCAACTACAATAACAAAATATGCATGAAAATGTGTTGGTTCTTGTTATATAAAGAAGTGTAAGTCGCAATCATATAATATACCTTGTAAGCCTGCTAGCCCCATCAGTGGAATGTTATGACCACATCCACCTACTCCTCCAAAGAGATGTACTAGCTCTATGTAGTGGAGAAGCCAAGGTGCATTACAATACTATCCAAGTCTTCTTCAAAATAGTCTTAGCAGAATCTTGGCTGACCAAAAGACCTTACAATGAGTTATGAGGGACTATTTACAGCAAAGGCTAAGGTGACCCTTGACATTCCCTATTGTGACAGTTCAACTACCCTCATGACTCTTCACCTACTCTATGACTATTACATCCCACCATTGACACTCGTCTTACACTTGACATGACTCAACATTACAATGCACATGTACTCATGTGAGACAACATGGCTTGAGCAAGCCTTGGAAGACATCATTGACACTTGGTCTGCTGTGGTGAGACCAACTCTTTGACATGCTTGTGATCGTGAAGCTGGTGAGCTCATGCCAAGCTTGGTCATCCATGATGGTGTACATGTACCTCATGGTGACATCTTGCTAGAGCGAACTCTTGCTTCCTTTGCAACTGGTGCATTGTTTAGCTCCTTCATCCAACTAATCTACTAACATGCACATGGTCTTCTTGGATATGGTTGAACTGGCAACACACTAATGCATAGTGTCCATGTTGATCTTCAAGTGTGTTCTAGTGGTCATGTGCACCAACTTGCCAAAGTGCATGTTCAACCCCAGTTGGACTTGCTTCCTGTCTTCGCCTTGGTGAGTGTGTTGAATGGGTTGGATTTCATGCATGCTATTAGATCCTTTGCATGTGATCAACAACACTTCTCACCATTTTTGCTCTATGTCAGCTATTGGGATGGGTCCTTACCTTGTACTAGTGTAGTTTCATCCATGAGTGCATGTTGCACCCATTGTTGTTCTTGTTCCTGTTGCAACTCATTGGATTGTTTGTTCATCTTCATGTTCTTCCTGAGTTGTTGCTTCAGCACATGCAACTCCTTCTTTGTTCCATCTTCTACCTTTGCGTGATCTTCATGTTTCACCGTCACTTCATAACCTAAGTCTCCAAAGTTGCTTTCATTCTTAGTGGATCTTCTTGATCTTGGAGCTTTGCTCCACCTTTATGTTCTCAACAACCTTCCTCTTTCATTCACTGCATTTTCTGCATTCAATGCATTTGGTATGTTTCCTTTAGCTATTGTTCATGATGTTGCTTGATGCCCTTGTCCATGAACAACTTGATGTCTTTGTGAGTAGGCAAGCTAATAGACACTTGATCGACTGCATCCCCAAGCGTTCTCTAAACAGTGCCTTCATCTCTTCTCTCCTAGAAACCATTGTACCTATACTGCTGAGAGGCAAATGAACACCTACGATATGTGGAGACATGGAAACTCTCATAGTGAGAAATTTGTCAGTCAAAAACCAGAATGAACATGAGAACTGACTTGCAACCTACCTGGGTCAATGATCATGAAGGTTGTGCAATTTTGGCTAGCAGGTTAGGAGACCAACTGCTAGGACTACAAAAGGCACAGTCTGGGCTACTAAGAGACTGTCTTACTACTGGAACTATGTAACGCACCATCCAATCTAGCTTCTAACTATTAGGATTGTACATTACGCAATTCTTGCTAGGAAGGACTGCTAGCCCAGGGATAGATTTGTACAATTTCTTGAGCAAAGCAACCATTTTCCTCCAGAAATGCACAAAACAGTCCTAGAGGCTAGTGTTGGGTAGGAATGCGCAAATCTGGAGAGGAATGTGAGCCTTCCTTTCCTAGATTGCATAATGCAGCCTTGGTGAAAGCAGAGCCTAGGCCATGGTTGGCCCATCTTGCCGATAGGAAACTAAAAGCAAGTAAGTCAGTAAATGCACAGAGACACTAAGTGATAGCAGAAGTGATAATTAGTGTATGAAAAACATGAATGGAAGATTTAGCAAATAGATCACCATGCATGTGGATGAGGTCGTTGGCAGATCGGGCGAACATCTGTGCAAAATAGTTTCATGCATGTGGCAACAGTGAGATAGCAACGAAAATTGAAACAGAGCTAGGAGAAGCTAGAATACATTTAAATGGTAGTAGGTGTTCAAATAAATCAAGCAAATAACACTTGAACAAGCAAATACACAAAAAAGTGGCAGAAATGCAGTGCAAGGCATGGGAAGTGAGCTTAACCGAAAACAGCTGAGCTGAATGTGCCGAATGCTCCTAGATATGGCGTGGGATCTCATAGCTACAAGGTTGGTGTGAGGAATGATCTCTGCAACATTTGGTTGATGATTTTTTATAACATCAAGGTTGTGACACGCATGCCACAAATCTAGGGGAAGCGATACTTGGAGGGAGGTTTCTGAATTGTTCCTTGCATGTAACCTACAAATTCTAAACATAGATCCCTGAAACAAGGGATGCCTTTGTGTGCTACCTTAGGAGAAATGACCCATGCATGCAAGTCTTTTTTTCTCAGTCCCAGAGGGAACTAGTTAACTTAGCTACATATGTAAGAGACTGCTTGACTGCTGGAGAAAAATATGCATTTCTGGCTAGGAGCTGGGCTGGATGCCCATGAGATTTGCATAATTTATGGGTTGTGTAGCTGACTACTACCCATGCAAATCCTAGGTTGAACAACCTGGTGCTGGGAAAGTTTGCGCAAATCCTACTAGGAGGGTTGGCTGGCAGGATTGCGCAATCCTATAGCCTAGCAGGCTGTCAGAGAGGATTGCAAAAATTATAGAGGGAAGGCTGGTTACCCTCTAGAAATGAAAAATTTTCAAGGGGAATCTCCTCATCTTACAGTTGGACCAATTCTGGGTGAGCAACCTATGAAGGAAAAAAATCAAATTGTGATCAAAAAGTTGCCTTTGAGCAAGAAAGACATTAAAGCTTGAGGACTTGACGAAGCAAGGCAAGGTGCCGTGAAGGTTAGTAGGGAGTCTCCAAAACAATCTAAGGTAAAATTTTAGAGGGTGGTTGTAGCTGCTACAACACTTGGCGACACACTGGTTGAACTCAAGCTCTCTGAATGGACCTTGTTTGCGAAAAGAAAGTCTAACGACTCCGGAAGTATTGTTCAACTCTCAACTCATCTTGGATTCACACTAGCTTGATTGTAAGATGTAGCATCTTGCAAACTCTTGCTTGATTGACACACATTACAATCCAAGGCAACACAATTGTTTCGATTGGGGTTGAGGACTATATAGGTGCACAAGTAGTATAGTTGTCAGAGTCTTAGTTTCATCTTTGGTGTTGCTCCACTGCCAGCAAGCCTCGACAGTACCCCGGTGGAGTCACATAGGAACACAAGCATGGCTCCACTGCCAGTGAGCCTAGTTAGTACCCTGATGGAGTTACTTGCATCACCTCCCTGTGCAGGAAACCTTTCTCTTCTTTCACCTTATTCATTTTTCATTTTTGAATTTTTTGACTTTTCATTTTTTACATTTTTCGTTGTGCATATAACTTATTCATTTCAAAGGTGGAAGAGGGATCCTAACTTATTGAGAGCATAAGAGGTTATTCCAGTAGAGAAGTAGTTTATTGTATCTTTGACATTCTTGTTAAGGTTTTCCCTCTCACCTTACTCTACTTGACTGAGCTGACAAGGGTTAACCCAAAAACAATCGACTAGAGAACGTGACACTAGTTAGCGTGCAAGCGTTGTGTTTTCACCAAGGTTCACTTCAAACAGTACGTATTTTCCTTTGATGTATCATGGACTAAAAGTAACAAGCTTATCATATAGGGGCAAGATGACAGATAACCAAGTAGTGATAGTTGTATAAGCTATCTTGCAATTTACCCAGCTCATTTCATGAGTCACACATGGTTTCATGCAAACTAACCTACGAACGAAACAAGAGAACAAAATAACAATCAAAAAAGTAAAGCAAGATCAGAACCAAAAATGAAAGTGAAGCAAATAAAGAAACAAGCAAGTAAACAAACAAGCAAACAAAGCATGTAAGAAAACAAGCATGCAAGAAAACAACTGAAAGAAAAAACACTACCCATACTCCTACACTAACGATGCATGGGCCTGATCACGTGAAATGATACTTCCAATGTAGCGATTGATAGATTGGTAGACCCATGTGGGTGAAGGCTTGGTCCACGAGTAACCTAGTTGTGCAGACCAGCATACAAGGAACATATAACAAAGAAGACAGCCACACTTCGTGTTTCAAAGTGCCCACGAGACATAAGTGAGTGCATGTGCATGAGGGGTAGTCCGTGGACTTGTAATGGTGTTGTGTGACACTACATGTAACTTTGAAGCAAAAGCACACTCTTGACTGAGACATACAAGCAAATGAAAGAAGCAAAGATAACTTACATCACGAACGAGTGCTTGTCGTGTAAGACTCCTCTAATGCATGAGCAATGGGATTGTTCAGTTCAAGTGGAGGAAGTGTGATCTGTGTGTGAGATGGATCTTTAATGCAGACAGATGAGTGATGAGGAGCCTTGGGTGAATGAACAATTTCATGATCGGATGTGAGATTGACCCCAAGAGAGTGAGGGCCTGACCTAACCTTCAGCTCGGGCTAAAGTGCCTTGACAGTCTTGGGTGTCTCAACTTCATCCTCAGGTGGATCATCCTAAACTGATGGCTTCAAAAGATCAACTACGATAGATCCATGACCGTCATCCAAAGTGGAAGAAAATGGATCACGACCACCACGATCAAAAAAATCAATGAATTCTTTGGCATCCTCATGACTAGATAAATCAAACAGTGGGGTAGATGAAAAGCGAACAAACTCATCCTTTGTGTTTCCAGAAAAGACACATGAAGGATCAAGTGGATCTTTAATGAATAACTTATCCTTTGCATTGCTGAATGATGGACTAGCATCTAGTGAGTCATGTTAGTGATCAACAATGGGTGCATCCATGGATGAAGACACACATGCAAAATCATGGATGGCAGGTTCATCAACAAAGCTAGGAAAGAATGGAGGGGGCTTGGATGGAAGGGAGTCATCCTTCACTGAGTGTTGATGTTCACGCTCCCACTCATACTCTTCATCAATGACAACACATGTTGGTTGTGCAACACCAACTCTAGCAGTGGGTTGTTCCTTGTTCACAATAAGTGAAGAGTCTGGAATGGATGAACACAAGACAAAATCATGCAGAGGAACACGTAAGTGTGAAGATGGAGGTTGAAGAAAATAATACATATGGGAACTCGAAGGACTCACAACCAACTCTACGTGAAAATTGAGTGGAGCGATGTTGGGAGGGTGTGAAGGGTGAACATATGTGTGAACATGATCCTTAGCATCAATGGGCGATGGTGGAACTATTGAATGAGAGGGAGGTGCAAAATCCATTGAGATAGTGCCAGCTCCCACATGGGATTGTGAAATTCCATCAACAAAGAAGGTTGTGCGAGGCTTGATATCAAGCTTCCTCTTGGGATGGGAAGATTTCTTAAGACAGTATTCAAACTGGTCCTAGAGATAAGAGAACTTCATCTAGCTCCTCAGAGGTTGAAACTGCAAGTCACGGAAGCATTGCCAAAAATCAATAACAAATTCATGTGGAGCCCTCGATTACGATAAAAATTTCCAGTCAAGATGGTATGGATCAAAGTGATAGAATATGTTTTCAATAATATCACATAAGTTCTTACATGAGTGTACGATGTCATCACATAGGCTGAGCACCCAACGAAATGGAGATTCTCGAAGTGTGAATGCAAGTAGCAAACCGGCCTATTTGTCAGTAAACTCATCTTCCTCGTAAATCATGGAAAGAAAGTTAAGTAAGTGCTCAGGCCAGGCCACTTCACCTTCACCATCATACTTGTGAGTGGACAAGGGATTGAAAAGCTTCCGTGAGATGGAGACATCTTCACAATTCAAAAAACACCTCTGGGGAAGAAGAATGCAAGACTCCATGAAAGATATGCAAAGGTTTAAAACTGGATGAGAGGACACTACTTGTCATTAGGCACTCCTTCTAGCACCACAAATGTTGATGGTGCTAGACCTACCAGCATGTCAGAGGGATCTCCCTAGTAGGAAGTCCCAATTAGACCTTATACCATTTGGTGTAGGAGTCCTAGCGGTGGGTCATAAGGTAATGCCTTGACCGCGATGTCGCACAAATTCAAGTAAGATAACTCTGTCAGTAGCAAGGGTGTGACTGATGCAAAGAGTCAAGGAATGTGTATGAGAGGTTTGAACACTTCGAAGGGAGAGGAAGGTGAAGGCGAGTTCCAGGTTGAAAGGGATCAGTCCCAACTCGGCTAGGAACACACCACACAAAGGACATGCACAAATTCGAGCAGAGCAGTCCACTCGGATGCGGAAGTCACAAAATACAAGGTAAGATAACACGAACAACACTCATGGATCAGTCTGAGATGAGTGTGACAGTTGATATAGCAAGGTTCATGAGAAAGTTTTGTCTGATGTTCGGTAGAGCAGTCGACATGGATGGTGACACCATTAATAACATATGAAACACATTAACAACAATATTCATATAATTTCATGTGAATTAGTTCATACATGAGTACATAAGTTAAACAACACATATCATTAAAGAAACCAAAGCAGTCCAACTAAAATAACAACATATGCATGAAAATGTGTTGTCTCTTATCATATAAATAAGTGTAAGTTGCAATCATACAATACACCATGTAAACCTACTAGCCCCATCAGTGGAACATTACAGCCACATCTGCCTGCTCCTCCAAAGAGATGTACTAGCTCCATGCAGTGGAGAAGCC
Organism: Pinus taeda; assembly: GCA_000404065.3. Taxonomy (NCBI): domain Eukaryota; kingdom Viridiplantae; phylum Streptophyta; class Pinopsida; order Pinales; family Pinaceae; genus Pinus; species Pinus taeda. The sequence continues at coordinate 55,058 of APFE030158882.1, forward strand.
GAGGTGCTTTATAATACTAATCAAGTCTTCTTCAAGAGAGTCTTATTAAAAGCTTGGCTGACCAAAGGCCCTTACAATGAGTTATGAGGGACTATTTATAACAACACATGGGGTGACCCTTGACATTCCCCTATGTGACAGTTCAACTACCCTCATGACTCTTCACCTACTATATGACTATTACATCCAACTATTGACACTCGAATTACACTTGACATGACTCTACATTACAGTGCACATGTACTCATGTGAGACAACATGGCTTGAGCAAGCCTTGCAAGACATCACTGACACTCGGTCTGATGTGGTGAGACCAACTCTTTGACATGATTTTGATGGTGAAGCTGGTGAGTTGATGCCAAGCTTGGTCATCCATGATGGTGTGCATGTACCTCATGGTGACATCTTGTTGAAGCAAACTCTTTCTTCTGTTGTAACCGGTGCATCGGTTCGGCTCCTTCCATCATCTGCTAACATGCGCATGGTCTTCTGGGGTACGGTTGAATTGGCAAATCACTGATGCATAGTGTCCGCACTGATCTTCAAGTGTGTGTTGTTAGTCGTGCGCATCAACTTGCCGAAGTGCATGTAAACCCTAGTTGGACTTACTTCTTGTCTTCACCTTGGTGAGTGTGTTGAATGGGTTGGATAGCATGTTTGTGCTCAACGACATGCATGCTTTTGGATCCTTTGCATGCGATCAACAACACTTCTCACCATGTTTTCTCTATGTCAGCTATTGGGATGGATCCTTAACTTGTGTTGGCACAGTTTCATCCGTGAGTGCATGTTGCAGTCATTGTTGTTCCTATTTTGGCTACAACTCATTGGACTGTCTATGCAGTTTCATGTTCTTCCTGAGTTGTTGCTTCAGCACATGCAACTCCTTCATTCTTCCATCTTCTACCTTTCCACAATCTTCATGTCGCGCTATCACTTCATAGTTTGATTCTCCAAAGGTTCTTTCATTATTGGCAGATCTTCTTGATCTTGCAACTTTTCTCCACCTCTATGTTGTCAACAACCTTCCTCTTTCATTCTCTATGTCCATTGTGTTCAGTATCTATCCTTTAGTTGCTTTTCATGATGTTTATCATTGTGATGCTGCTACTTGATGTCCTTGTCCACAAACAACTTGATGTCTTCATGAGTAGGAAAGCTCATAGACACTTGATCGACTGCATCCCCAAGCGTGCTCTGAAGGGTGTCTTCTTCTCTGCTCTCCTGGAAACCATTGTACCTGTACTACTGAGAGGTAGATGAACACCTGCAATACCTGGAGACATGGAAACACTCATAGCAATATATATGTCAGTTGAAAACTAGAATGAACATAAGAAATAACTTGCAACATACCTAGGTGAATGATCATGAAGGTTGTGCAATTTTGGCTAGGAGGTCAGGAGATCGACTACCAGGACTGCACAAGGAACAGCTTGGGTTGCTGAGAGACTGAATGAGTACTAGAATTGTGAAATTCATAATCCATTCTGGCTGCTGACTGCTGGATTGTGCATTGCGAAATTCCAACTGGGAAGGACTGTTGACCCAATGAAAGATTTGCGCAATTTCTTGAGCCAAGCAACCACTATCCTCCAGAAACATGAAAAATAGTCCCGGAGGCTAGTGTTGGCTAGGAATGTGCAAATCTAGAGAGGGAGGTGAGCATTCCTTTCCCTGATTATGCAATGCAACCTTGATGAAAGCAGAGACCGAGCCAAGGTTGGCCCGTCTTGCCGATATGAAACCGAAAGCAAGTAAGTTAGTGAATGCATGGTGACACTAAGTGATAGCAAAAGTGATAAACATTGCATGCAAAACATGAATGGAAGATTCAAAAAATAGATCAACATGCATGTGGGTGAGGTCATTCGCCAGTTGGGCAAACGTCTGTGTAAAATAGTTTCATGCATGCGACAACAATGAGGTAGAAACGAAAATTGAAACAGAGCTAGGAAAAGCTAGAATACATGTAAATGACAGTAGGCGTTCAAATAAATCAAGCAAACAACACTCACACAAGTGAATACACAAAAAACGATAAAAATGCGGCACAAGGTATGGGAGGCAAGCTTACCCCAAAACAGCTGATATGAATGTGTTGAATACTCCTAGATGTGATGTGGGATGTAAGAGCTACAAGGTTGATGTGAGGAATGAGCTCTGCAGCATCTAGTTGATGAGTTTTTATAACATCAAGGTTGTGACACGCATGACACAAATCTAGGGGAAGCGACACTTGGAGGGAGGTTTCTGAATTGTTCCTTGCATGTAACCTCCAACTACTAAACATAGATCCCTGAAACAAGGGATGCCTTTTCATGCTACCTTGGGAGAAGCAACCCATGCATTAAAGTCTATTTTTCTCAATCCAAGAGGGAACCATTCAACTCAGCTACACATGCAAGAGACTGCCTAACTGCTGGAGAAAAATGAGCATTTCTGGCTGGGAGCTAGGCTCTCTACCCAAGAGATTTGTGCAATTTATAGGCTGAGTAGTTGACTGTTGCCTAGATTTGTGAAAATCCTGGGCTAAACAGCCTGCTGGTGGGAGAATTTGTGTAAATCCTGTTGGGAGGGTTGGCTGGTAGGATTGCACAATCCTAGAGCCAAGCAGGTTGTTAGAGAGGATTGTGAAATTTCTAGACGTAAGGTTGGTTGTCCTCCATAAATGTGCAATTTTGAAGGGGAGGCTGCTTAGCGTGCAGCTAGACCAAGTCCGACTGAGTAGCCTATGAACGGAAAATATCAAATTATGACCAACAAGCTGCCTTTGAGCAATAAAGACACTAAACCTTGAGAACTTTACGAAATAAGTCAAGCTATTGTGAAGGTTGGTAGGGAGGCTCCAAAAAAGGCTACGACAAAATTTTGGAGGGTGGTTGTAGCTATTACAACATAATAAGAAAATGAAAGGATTGAGAAATTTCATGGTTGTATGCCTTGGTGTTGAATCTGGATGTGTCAAGAAATGTGGTGTGTTATGAAACCACCTCACAAAAGATAGAAAAGATAGATCAACACCTTATAAATTGGCCTATTTGAGGGGGCAACCTCCTTTACATTACACAAATGAACGATTCTTCGATGATACAAATGACAAAACATCCTTTCTATATATAGGAGTCTAAGGGCTCACAATATAATCGAAGACGACATAACAATAATAATATAAGGGCACAACAATAATAATAGTGGGCTTTTATGGGAGAAAATGGTGACAATAGGGGCACAAAAATAATAGTAAGGGCTACAATGAAAATAGTAATGGGGGAATTACTAGTATTATAGTGACCTAACATGCCCCTCTCCTTCAAAATTTTTTTTTCTTCAATGCTTGAGTAGTTCTAGATTCTTTTGTATAAAATTCTCATCCTCCCATGTGGAACCGTGAGTGGCTAAGTTCTTCCACTTAACGAGATACTCTGAATTTGGTCAATTTTGTAGCTATCGAGTTCTTGTTTTTGTGATTGCTTTAGGTTCCAATATGATTTTTCCTTCCTCGTCAAGTTCTGGCAATATTGTTTGAACTAGGAGCTTGTCACCAATGACCTTCTTTAAGCACGAAACATGGAAAACTAGCTTCATTCGGGAAGATGCAAAAAGCTCCAATTTGTATGCCATCGTACCAATATTTTGCAACACCTTGTACGAACCATAATACTTTGGTGATAATTTATTGTCCTACTTAGCTTGCTTGAGGCACATTTGTTTATATGGTTGTAGCCGTAGAAATACCCAGTCACCTACATCAAAACTTCTTTCACTACGATGTTGATCTGCCTATTGTTTCATTCTATTTTGTGTCAAAGTTAGGTTATCCTTTAAGAGTTGGAGAATTTGTTGTTGATGCTAGATGTGATCTTCCACTACTTGAACCTTAGGATTTTATCTTAAATATTATGTGATGGATGGTGGGTGATATCCATAAAGTGCCATAAATTGGGTCATTTTTGCTACAGTATGGAAGGAAGTGTCATAGCACCATTCAGCCAGAGGCAACCATTTGACTCATTGCGCCTGTTTATCAAATGCAAAGCAACGAAGATATCCTTCCAAAAATTTGTTTACAATCTCAGTTTTCCCATCAGAATGAGGATGATAAGATGAGCTATGAGCTAACTAAGTACCAAGACAAGAAAATAATTATTTCCAAAAATTTCCAGTGAAAATGGAATCTCTGTCGCTTACAATAATCTTTGGGTTTCCATGTAGCTTTTGAATTGTTTCCATAAAATTAGTAGAAAATTTATTGGCTTTAAATGGATGAGTTAATGCACAAAAGTGTGCATACTTGGTAAGTCTATCAACTACCACCATGATGACACTCTTTCCTTCAGACTTGGGTAAACCTGTGATAAAATCCATTGAAACCTTCTCTCAACATTGACTTGGAATGGATAAAGGTTGCAATAGACTTGAAGTCTTAATTGTTTTAGCTTTATTTTTTTGAAAAACCAAACATTCCGCCACAAAATTTTGAATATCAGATTTAAAACCATCCCAAAAAAATTCCTTCTTAACCCTGTAGTAAGTATTTAAAAATCGCGAGTTCCCTTCTAAGGGAGAGGCATGCTATTCCATAAGAATATTTTTTTTTAGTTGGGAATTCTAACATAGGTATAAGTGATATTTGTACCATAATGAATGATTTTTCCAACTAAATGTATCAGATCTATGGGATCTTGTTGTAACTTTTGAATGAGTGCTCACACTTCTTTGTCATTCTTCCATTCATCCCTTGCTTCGTTTATCCAATCTGGTTCGATAATAGAAATGACACAAAGAAATGCTTCCACATCCTCATCCTTTCTTGAGAGTGCATCTGCCACAACATTTTGCTTCCTTTTTTTGTAGATGATTTCAAAGTCATAACCCAACATCTTTGTGACCCATTTTTGTTGCTCTTCTGAAGATAATATTTGTTCTAAAAAGTATTTAAGACTATCATTATCCATTTTTACCTTGAATTGTCTTCCAGTAGATAGGGTCTCCATTTCTTAAGTGCATGTAGTATTTCCAACATTTCCTTCTTATAAATAACTTTGTGTAAATACTTTCCTTTGATTGGATGACTTTAGAAATCAATGGGTCTTTCTTCTTGCATTAAAACAACAGCAATTCCATTTCATGCAGCATCACATTCCATAATAAAGGTTTTTGTGAAGTCTGGCATGGCTAAGACCGGTCCTTGGCACATTGCCTCTTTAAAATGTTCAATGGCCTTCGTTGCTTCTGGAGTCCATAAAAATGTATCTTTCTCCAATAATGTTGTTAGAGGTGCTGCTATTCTCCCATAATTCTTAACAAACTTGCGATAATACCGTGTCAACCCAAGAAATACTCGTAGATTATATATAGATGTGGGGATTTTCCATTCCTTAATGGATTTAATTTTTCTAGGGTCTACCTTAACACCTTCATGAGATACAATATGACCTAGATATTCCATCTCTTGTACTCCAAAGAAACATTTGGAGCTTTTTTCATATAATTGTTTCTCCTCCAATAGTTTGAGCACCATGTCAACGTGTTGAACATGATCCTTATAAGACTTTCTATATATTAGCATATCATCAAAAAATACAAACACAAATTTTCTAAGGAAGGGTTTGAAAATGGAAATCATCAAACCTTGAAATGTAGAAGGTGCATTGGTAAGGCCAAAAGGCGTGACCAAAAATTCATAATGGCCCTTATGAGTTCTAAATGTTGTTTTCAGAATTTCTTCAGTCTTCATTCTAATTTGATGATATCCTAAATGAAGATCCAACTTGGTGAAGTAAATTGATCCATACAATTCATCCAATAGTTCATCAATGAAAGGAATGGAAAATTTACCTTTAATAGTGAGCTTGTTTAGCTCCCTATAATCTGAATACATGCACCATGTTCCATCCTTCTTGTGCACCAATACTACTAGAGTAGAGAAAGAACTTTGACTAGGTTGAATTATACCAGCCTCTAGCATTTCTGCAACCATACATTCAATTTCACTCTTTTGGGCATAGGGATTTCTATAAGGTCTGATATTTGGAGGAACACTTCCTGGAATCAAATGAATAGCATGATCACCATCATGAATAGCTGGAAGACCTTTGGGAGTCTCAAATACCTTGGAATGGTTGTCCAAGACATTTTGGATATTTGGAAAATAGATGATTTCGATGTGGGGACCTCTAGTGAACATAATTGTGCAATTACGCCTCATTGGTATTTCTTTAAAAGATTTGTCATTAGATTAGAGCTAATTATCTTTCCTGGTTTCACTGTGATACCTCTTAATTTGACTTCCTTTCCTTGTGAATAAAATTTCATGAAAAATTCTTGAAAACTAAAAGCTATTGTACCCAAGGATTGTAGGAATTGGACTCCTAGTGCAACATCAGTGCCACCCATTGGAATGGAAAGCATTGGGCTATTCAATACATATTCTCCCATGAATAGCTTGATATTATGGCAATTTCTAGAGAAATTTATGGTTCCTCCACTTGCAACCATCACTTGACACTCTGGTGTTGGATATAGGAAGAAATTCAATTCCTTGGCTATCTTACAATGAATAAAATTATGGGTACTACCTGAATCAATCAATAGTATTACCTTTTTCTTCTTGATATTTCCTTCTATATTGATAATTTGAAGAGTGGTAATTTCAGCCAATGTATTACAAGATATGGTCAGATTCATTTCTTCTTTCTCTAGGGTTTGTTCCTGGTGTATATCCTCTTCTTTTGATATTTCTTGTTCCTTTTCTTCCTCCTCTTCAAAATCTGTGTAAAATAATTTATTCCTAGCACACTTATGACCTTTAGTGTATTTGCTATCACAACTGTAATAAAGCCCTTTTGCTCTTTTTTCTTCCAATTGTTGGGGTGTGAACCTTGTAGGTTGTGGAAAGCTAGGGGAAACAACACTTCCATCCTTATAGTTATGAGTGGTAGGCTTCCTTATTGCGATAATTTTTATTTCCATTTTTCTTGCCAACCTAAATGCCTTCTCCAATGAGTTAGGTTCCCAAATGTGAACCTCATGTTGGATGTTATCCTTTAAAGTCCCTATGAACACATCAATCCTATGCTCCTCTAGAATGTATTTTACCCTTATATTCAATTTTTGGAAGTCCTCAATGTGCTTCATCATTGAATCCTTTTGTTTGAGGTTTATCAATTGGCTTAAAAAAGTGTTTGCTTTTGTATCCTCACAATGTGCTATCATTTCTTCTGTAAAAATTTCCCAAGTGACAATTTGTTTACAAGAGCAAAGCCATCGATACCATACAGACTGATTTGGTTCCAAATATAAAGTTGAAATGCATACCTTTTGTGTGTTTTGCACATTATGGAGATCGAAATATTGCTCCATCTATAGTATCCATGTTACGAGATCAAACTTACTCATATCAATCTTTGGAACTTGGTGGGTCTTTATTCCAACATTAGAGTCTATGAAATCATGGTTAACATTTCTTTTGTTCTCATCGTGAATTTCCTCTACTATCTTTTCACCATTAAGAAGCCTTTCTTGTAGCAACTTTTTCAACCCTTCCTTCAAACCTTCCATGTCTTTCTTCAAATCTTCAATGTTGTCATTCTTCAAGTCATGATTAACATTTCTTTTGTTCTCATTATGAGTTTCCTCTACTACCTTTTTTCCATTAAGAAGCCTTTCCTATAGCAACTTTGTCAAACCTTCTTTCCGGACTTCCATGCCATTCATCTTAGCTTGCACGCCATTTATCTTAGCTTCCATGCCTTTCTTTAAACCATCAATCTTACCTTCTGTTATCTTTTGTGAGAGTAAAATTTGTTGCACTTGGTCTCGTAATTTTGATATATCATGTTTCATTTCTTCCTCTTCTTCATGAGTCATACTAGAGATTTTTAGTTTCTTTTTGGGTGTTTCCATTTTCTTTCTTTGGGGCATCAAATAATGATAATTATTCTTCACTATGCCCTTTGAAATTAAAACTCATTTTTCAACCCAAATTTATGCAAAAGTTTAAAAAGACTACACACCTTTTTTCACTTTGTAGAAGCTTGATATTGAATCTATTTTATCTCTGTAATTGAGGATCTTCAAGGTTTGAAATTTCTTCCTGTGGTAGCCCTCTCAGTCGTCTTTTGAATGCCACCATTCTAATGAAAATTGGATTCTCCAAGAAAGAGTTATGTCCAATCTCCCAAGATGACCTGATTATATAATTTTTCAATAGAGAATACTTTTAGGACGTGCCACATATCACTGTTTCGACCTTTGGATCTAAAAATGCTACAAAAAAAAAATACATTCTATCCTCTTTCTATAACTTCTGACGAAATTTCAATCTGATGCTCAGAGAGAAAGTTATGACGATTTTCCCAAGGTCACTTGTTTGGAATGTAATTCGGGAGTCTGCAAAAATCCTAACTTTCTCATGTCATATCTCCAAAAATATATTGAGACAAGATATTAAATTTAGTCTCGAGGTTCCAAACGATTTCTACTCAAATGGGTTTTTTTTATTTTCTGAAACATCGTAGAGAAAAAGTTATGGTGAAAATTCTACGATGACTTGTTTGGAGCAACAAAACCCTAGAATCTAAAGCTCTCATACCAAATGTTATGAAACCAGCTAACAAAAGATAGAAAAGTTAGATCAATGCCTTAAAAATCAGCCTCTTCAAGGGGGAAACCTCCTTTAAATTACACAAATGAAAAATTCTTGGATGATACAAATGACAAAACCTCCTTTATATATATAGGAGTATAAGGGGTCACAAGATAATCAAAGCCGACATAACAATAATAATATAAGGGCACAACAATAACAATAGTGGGCTTCTATGGGGAACAACAAGGACAATAGGGGCACAACAATAACAATAAGGGCTACAATGACAATAGTAATGGGGAAATCACTAGTATTATAGGGGCCTAACATGGTGACTGTATGCCCTAGGAACGATATTGATTATTTGTTTAAATATAGTCTATAGCTAAATATATTCATCCCTATGTGCATGAGACCTTGCAATAATTCTAAGATGTTGTATGCTTGTCTAGAATTAGTCCCTATGTTTTAATTGGTTATGTATGTGTTGAATGCATTGAAGGTTGTCAATTTTGTTGAATATAATAAATTTTTGTTGCATGTTCTAGTTTGGGCAATGTATGTATGATGTGTGGAGTGCTTATGCTTGTTAAGAAAACCATCTTGTAACTTATAGGTTTTGCTAGCATTGTTGAGTCTGCAATGAAGGACCAATCGTGGTGTGGTTGGTAATTACCATTTTTTATTTTGGTTCCAAACCCATGGGGGACTATTGCTTGTGTTTCTAGAATGTGAAGGTGTAGTATTTACAACAATCGAACATTGTTACAAAGAACCAGAGCACCATGTTGTGTGAACATTGTTAAACCCCTTTTATGGTTGAATTTGATTAGAAAATGTGTTTTCTTTGAAATCTTGGTGAGGAAAGGCAAAATAATTCGATGGTTGAGCTAATGAAGAGTTAGAGTTCATGAAAATGTCATTGGGAAGTTGACTGGAAAAAGGGGGAGGCATTTCAACTTCATGGAATACAAAAAGATAGATTCTTGGAAGTGTTGGAAAAATATTTTGTAGCGCCTACAATTTTTTAAACGAGCGCTAAAAAAATATTTCAAAACACCTACAACAAGCATTTTCAAAGCTATGTGTGATTTTTTGAAAACCTTTTTTGGCCAGCATGTTGTGACATATGATAGTTTAAGGCCTATGGACTTTAATGGGATTTTAATAAGGATTGCAAGGAGGGAGAAATCCAACTCATGGCCCTTGGAAAAGGAAATCTAAATTCGTATTTTGACTACATATTTCAAACCAATTTATGGATTCCTAGAATTGGGAGAAAACAAATTTTTGTTTGAGTATCTTGGGTTATGGGCAGCTAAGGAAACCTGGCCTATTCCAATCAAGTGGTATCATAGCTTAGCTATTTTCTTGGCTAATGTTAGAGCCATAGAAATATTTCAACTTTACAACTCTTAGAGAAATATATAGGAATCCCTTAGAGGACGTAAAGTTCACAAAAGGTTGATGTAAGTCTCTGTTGAAATGATATTTGTTGAGTGTGGGGTGTTGTGTAGACATAGTGGAGAGTGTCTACCTTGAAGCAAAATAGATTTATTTTTGGTGATGCGTTCAGATATTGGATTTTAGTATAATTTGAAGTGAAATCGGAAGTGATAGTGGAGATGCTTGCATTTTTGAAGACAACTTAATAATGAAAAGTGGATGAAGAGAAAAGGAACCTTATAGTAGTAAGTGAGGTGATTACAGGGGAGTGAAGAGTTGATATGCTCGTGAGAAATGACAAGTGCATTGGTTGGAGAGGAATTGGTTCAGCAAGTAGAGGAAGATGAGATCTTGCTATAGATATTATAAAATTGAATATGATGTTTATGTAATTTGGGTCATTAAAAGAATTGTCTTTACGAGACTAAATTGGTAGTAGTTGTCATACAATTTAAGCTATGTCATAAAAGGAGCACTGAAATCAATTGGATGAAAAACAAATAGTGACAGAACCTAGCAACAAAACTAAGAAGAGTGGGCGGTTGAAGATTCAGCAGCCAAAATCTTTGAAAGTTGAGGAGAAATAGTGTTCAAGAAGAGGTTATTTTGTAGAGAACCTAGAGAAGAGAAGATACTAGGAGAATGACTTGGTATGGGTGAAAAATCACAAACATGTTACAAGAATAGCTTTTTTATGTCGATAAATCTCTTGTATGGACAAGATCAATCTCCCTAGACTTCAAAAAACCCTAGTAACAAACAAACAAGAATTGCTACCTTTCCCTATACTCTGATTCACTGAAAGCAAATAGAATGATAGATGCCTCTTACTAATTTAATGATTATTGATAAAGTCTCTCAAAGATTTTGACCATTTTCTCTTCGTTGCTCTATGTGTCCTCTCGTCACTCCTAACAGCTTCTAGATATTATCTTGAAAGAGATCTGTAAAGACAGATACAAACAAGAGATCAAAGCATACAACATATAATCAAATAGTTAAATGTACTAATTAAACAATTATATACCATAAAATGATTAATATGCAACCAAAATCCATGTAAGTGATCAAGGAATCCTATAAATTAAATCAATGAAGATATAATTGAGAAATAACAATAGATTTTATATTCATAAAACTGGAGAAAATCCTTACAACCATAGAGCCTTGATGTTGCAATTCCCTTCTACAATCTCCAACCCTCTCCATTGCAAGAAAAGCCTTCCAACCTAATATCAATAGAATAAACCTACTTCCAACAGTCGTCCCTTAATCTTTAGACCTGTAGTAGCTTTATAGGATAAGAATAGGAAGTTATGGATCCATTCTCCAAGGGATGAGATCCAATATTTCTAGGATAGAGGTTCCACAAACGAAGGGGAGTTACTCTATGATGGGAGGGACCAATACTAAATAGGCACTCATTCGAAGCTTGTTGGTTGGGATAGATGCTAGCAAGAATGCTTCTAGAATTTACTTTTTATTTTTATGTACTTCAAGTCATGTTCTTAAGTCATAGTGGAAGACAATGCATACTTATGCAGAGATATTAATGGTATTCTATGGGTATGCACAAACTTTAGCTAGAAAACTGCGAATATAGCCAAAATCAAGGTTTTGTACCATAGGATCCATAAATTCCACTTTGTTTGGCATTATTTAGTTTCAAGCTTTGCAGGGTAATGCTCTGGGACACATTTGTGGATATTGAGAGATCAAAATTGATGGTAATTTTCCTTATGCGACAAAATGATGTGTAACAGATTACCCCCTAAAGCGCAAAGTCAGAAGAAATATTTTGATGACTGAAGTGCTTTATCATGCAAAGGTTTAGGTTAGAGACTAAAATCTGAGATCTGAAACAATCAAAAAAATGTTACAATGGAATATATAAATTATATCATCACTGAGGTAGGCATTCCCATACTCAGAACATAAATGTCATAAAGCATAGTATGGAAATATATCTAAAGATCCATGTCAATAGATGACACAATATGGATGTAGCCATCAATGCATCTATGTTTATAATCATGAATATTTAATAACTCCACATAGCTTAGATGGATGAAACTAGATCCAATGTCTTGATCTCCATCTCTTGATCCATAATACGAATCTAGCCATGCGAGTGATTGCCTCAAAGTAGAACATGGTAGAAACCACTTGATTACTAGTCAATGATGTGAACAATTAACAAGTGCAACATAGACCATTAATAATGACAATGGCTCTCAAGGCAGTTCCAGTGTAATCTATGGAATGCGAATAGATAATTTGATGTCGAACACTCATAGAATCATTTGACCGAAATTCAATGATGAGAACCTGTCATGAAGGCGAGAAACCTTCCATTAAGGCATGCAGGCCTCAAAGTACTGAAGGTTTCTAGATAAACTTCCTATATAATGAACTGAAGTTGATAGGAAGTGATCCATTACAAGAGGGCCTATGACACAAAACTTCTGTCAAGTTTTGAAGAATAATAGTTTGGAGTAATCCAGGACTGACTCAGGGATGGTCAATGCAACTGAAGGCTAAGACAAACAAAGTCATTTGACAGGGGTTGAACTTCCCTTGAACATATCAAAGACATGACATGATGACCTGGAAACATTTGACTCAAAAATAAAACCCAATTGATTGAAGAATTTCAATGAGGTGTGGCTAACTGAGTAGCAAATGGATTTGCCAACCCATACATGAAAGTGACAGAGTGTCATGTTCAAGATCGACATATTTCCTTTTACAAATGCAAAAAAAAGATTCTTTCTCACTTTTCCCCCACCATTACTGGAAAGTATGTATGTATTTTTTACAAGCTTGATGAGGATAACATATGCTTGTCGTGTAAGCTCATCCTTCAAATGATTCCTATGAAGGAGTGGTTCGGTCTCATCACGCTTAATGAGTCCTATACTATTTAACTTTTCCTAGTCCAGTAAAGGGGTAATTCGATGTCATTTTCATGTTTAAATAGTTTTAAAAGACACGAAAAGGAAAGTCGTTCAACTCTTTCAATGTAAATTTTAACGAGCCCAGCGAAAGTAAATCTCGGTGTTTTCTTAATTTTAGGGAGTTAAGAGAAAAACATAAGTAAACTCCGCAATGTTATTTTTCATAAATTTAGTCCGTCAAGCCCAAAAAAGGATAAAATAATGCAAGAGAGAACTCTATTGACCATGATTCCTTAACGTATACCTTTTTCATAAATAGTCTAGTTCAGTTCGTAAAAGGGGTACACTTATATTGAATAGACGGTTGTTCATACTGGACAATATTTGTATTCTTAAGGAGTCTGAAAAGGGCATAAAGAGAACTCCATGGTTACACTTTTTCATAAGTTTTAACGTGTTCGAAAAAGTAATGAAAATGTACTCAATACCAAAATGATTAGTTTCTGCAATTAACTTGTAACCTACACACTTAAACTCAAAATAATTATCTCTGCTCCAAAAATAACGTGAAAACACTATAAAATCAGAATTTAAAAAGTCAACATGCAAAAAATATTATTTAATTATCCCTAAAAACTTATAAAAAGCCCAAATAGTAAAAAGTTTTCAACATTTCTTTTATATCCTTTTGAGAGTGATATAAGCATTTTTTACCAGAAACTTCTGAAGCTGGTTCTGGGAAAACTGTTGAATGAAATCTTGAGTTGTATCCTCCAGGTAAATGGTTTATTTGAGATCTTTATTTTCAAGGCATTTATTTAGATTTTCACTATAGATTTACATTTTTGGCGAAAGTGTTTTCAAATTTATTTTCGCCCTTGATGTGCACAAGTCGCCCTTATCAAGCATGCACACATTGACTTATATTTAAATGTTATGTGAGAAGTTTCAAGGAAAGAAAGTGTGCACATGTGCATTGTTTATTGAAGTCAGATTTGCACAACATTGAGGAAAAAAATATAATAGAGAAAACACCCAATTTTTTTGCTAAATCTCTCCATGATTCATTCTAATGATTTTTAATGTTTAATTAAGATTTTTGAACAACAAAAATGGAATGGAGAGAATGTGAGCACAAAGAACATGATATATTTTCTATAAACGATCCAACAACCATACAGGTCTTGACAAATTATGGTTTCTACAAGTTTTTTACCATGCCGGGCATGAAGGCCCAATTGGACTTGCTAGAATGGATGGTAGGGAAGTGGAATGTTTAGGAAGAATGTTTCATAGTCAGATACCATAGACTTGTAATTGATGCAGATGGCATGTACTTCCTAAGTGGACTTCCATGTTGTGGGGATGAAATCAACCTATATGGGCATAGGCGAGGTGGAGACATCAATGCTACCTATTTGATACAACATTGTACTGACGGAGAAAATCTCAAAGATGGTCAAATTGAAATCAAAACCTTTGCACAAATTCCTTTGAGGCCATCGGTTTCACTGTTGCACAACTATGTGGTAGCGTAGCTTCACATTTGTTGATGAAGGCTCAGATGCAAACTGTTGTGGATTTCATTCAATGTACTATTTTTAATTAGAGTGAATTTGTAGTTTCCAATATAAAGGGGAAACTAACTAGGGTCATAATGGGGAAACTCAAAAAATTTCGGTATGGTGCATTTGTTATTTCATTTTATTTGGAGTGGATTCTTGGCTCCATAGGTAGTTGTAGAGAGAGGAGGTCCTCGTGACCCATGCATGTTGAAATGGGCTACACTTATGACACACCATGGAGGCAGCAAAGGACCAACAATCAAATTTACTCCTTACTTTTCGAGTGGTTGGAAAACCAGATCACCATGATCAAATATTTTCCATATGCAGGGATGGATTACATAGGAGATCCAGACATGCCACTTCCTCCTCGAATGTAGTGGGGTGCTATAGGTAAAAATACACATTTTGGTTGATTTTTTTAAAATTTTTCATCTTTGAAATGAACATATAGATGTGGCCCCAGTGAGACCAATTGGATTACGTAGATATGATCGACATGGAGAGAAGCCAGTTGCTCCCATAGTACAGAACCTTGGGGAAGTAGACATAGAGAACAACCTTGAGAGGTTGACTCTAGACATTCCATATGTCACTATAGATGATTTTTCTCTTTGCTACCATAGGCATACTACAAGGGTTCCTAGCCCTATTAGTCATTTTCTACAACAAGTATCACATGATATTATATGCTACCATGATCATCATCATGCGTAGTGACTAGTCTAACATCATCATGTGTAGTGACTAGTCTAAGGGTAGATTTTTTATTTTGATGATGTATCGACATGTTTGAAAAATAAAGGCCACGAGACCTCATATCTTTGTGCATTTTTTGTAAAAGCCACACTATTTATAGACTTTTATCTAATGAAAACTACTACTTCTATTTCTTTCTATATGTGTACAATACATGAATAAATATTGCATTGATTTATTTTCAAATGTTTTACAGGTGCCAATTTAACATAATTAGCTATCTGTTAATGTTTTTAAATTTCTTAGAATATGTTGATACTCAATATAATCAAATTCTCTTTCCAAGATACTAACCCGCAAAAATATCCTTAACATGGAAACACTTCTAACTGAATAAATTCCATTCAAATGTAATACCACGAGTTGCAAATATAACCTAATGATCAACTGGAAAATGCTAAATGCAATGGCATTAGATAATAGCTAAATCACTTTTCTATATTCTACAATATTGTTCATTGTTCAACTGAGGCATATCCTGTGAATAGAAACTAACTCATCTATGGGCGAATAAATGACCCAAGTTGTGGAAGATAAATTCTGAGTACTATGACCAGTGCCATCAACAAATCCAATGTAAGTCTAAGGGAATGCTGACATCTACAAATCAAGTGTAACACAAGATGAGCAGGAGAAGTAGCAAAAAATCGCAAAAACTACTAAAAACTATCACACATAAACTATGGTACAATAATATACAAATGTTTCACCAAACAATCTAAGCATAATATCTCTTTAGGTGAAGATCATTTATGGGCTTTCCCAAAGGAATTCTATCGTAATCCACTAGTTCATAATTCCCTTTTTCTAGTGGACATTTTACAATGCCACATAGGCTCAAATTTACCAGTACCTAACTTACCAGGCTCTTGATCATAGAGTTGGATTGAATCAATTTTTGCATATGAACGAGGTTTTACATTATAATCATAATGTGCTTTAACTTCTTTCTTTTGGGCCTCGCTAGATAATGTAGCATCACAGTGAGTCTCATTGAGATGTGCTAAGTACAAGAAGTGTTCCTCTTCAACAGAAGTAGCTAGTAATAATTCGACTTCCAGTTTCAAAGATGGTATCTCACATTCAATCGGTAGAACTACTTCCATGTCGTAGACAAGATGGAAAGGAGTAAAACCAATTAAAGTTTTTGTTGTAGTGCGCTATGCCCACAAGGTTGGATAAATTATAAGATACCAATCTCATTCATGAGTCTTGATAATTCTTTTAATTGTGGTGGTTAAAACCTTGTTAGCGGCTTCCACTTGGCCATTTACCTATGGGTAATATGGAGTATAACTATCATGATGTAGGCCTAGCTTCGTGGTAATATCGGTCATCATATAGTTTCGAAAATGGCTACCATCGTCCATGATGATAGATTGTGGTACTCCAAGCTGATCAATCACATGATTGCACATGAAAATAGGTGTTGTGTCACTGCCATTTTGTAAAATAATCTATCGTCAGGATAATGTATCCATATCCCTTGGCCGAGTGAGGGTTGTGTGTAAGAAAATCAATGCCCCATTTAGCGAAAAGACCAAAAAAAATGATTAGGTGAAGAGGAGCTAGATGTGCATGCATTTTTCGATCATAAGTTTGATAATTATGGAATTTTCGGGCCACATTTATATAGTCTTTGAATATAGAATGCAAGAAATACCCTACGTGAAGGATCTTTTGAGCAATGGAAAGCCCTGACATATGACTACCAAAAGCTCCAGAATGGCAGTCATTTAATGCCTTTTCAATTTCCTCGTGAGTTAAACATCGTCAAAAAATAGAGTCGACACCATGACAATAAAGTGCATTGTCAGCAATATTATATTGCTAGGATTGATACCAGATACAATGACGATAAGTTCGACTTAGTTTCTACCTTAACGTCTAGGTTTGAAGATAAATGATGATATCTCTATACAAGGGATCTAAGGTACTACTCATTAGAAAGAGATATTGGTCTCAAAAAGGACCCTCTACCAGATTTTTAGTTTTAGTATAGGGAAAATCACACAATAGTTCAACAAATACCAACGGTTTCCTAGATTTGGATTTAATGAATTCCAAATCTAATTCTTGTAGGATGAATATCCATTTGGAACACTTTCTCCCTAGCAATTATTTGGTAAGAATGTAAACAATTCGGTTGCAATCAGAAATCATAATAGTTTTGCACAATAAAATGTAGTGACGAAAATGTTGGATAGCTGGAATAATTTCCAAGGATAATTTCTCCACATGTGCATATTTTGCTTTAGCTTTGGTCAAATTACGACTTAAGTAATATATCACATGCTCTTCGTTAGATTTGTATTCATGAGATAGAACCATGCCAATGGTGGCATTTGACGTGACTAAGTATAAAAAGTAGTCTCAGTGATAATCAGGAGGATGTAATAGTAGTGTATGGGTCAACACATATTTAAGTGCATCAAAGTCCTTTTGAGCCACTTCATCCTAGATAAACGAGATTCCCTTTTTCAAAATTTGAGTAAAACCTTTAGTTAACCCAACATAGTTTTGGGTAAATTGATGTAGAAAGTTTTCTATCCCTTGCAAACTTTTCATTTGGAAAAGATTGGAAGGAGGAGGCAGATTCAGACTAGCCTCAACCTTCAACAGATCAACATGAATGCCTTCCTTTGAAATGAAAAATCCTACAAATTGAACAGATTGCACACAAATAACACACTTATGTGGATTCAAGTGAATATTTTAATGATAAAATCTAATAAATATTTCTCTCAGATGTGTTGGATGGTCTTCTCATCTCAACGAGTGAGCTGAAAGGTCATCTAAATAAGGTTGCACAATATGCTTGATATTGTGAAATGCATAAGGCATTACCCATTGAAAAGTTGCACGAACGTTCTTCAAACCAAATGGGATTTTTTTCATAGGAAAAAGTCCCCCATTGGCAGATGAATGCAGTTTTGCGTTGATTAGCTAGGAGTATGTTGATTTGATTGTAGCCAAAAAAATTGTCCATAAATGAGAACATTTCATTTTCGATACATTCTTCGATGATTTGATTGAGATAAGGAGTAGAATAATTATCTTTTGGACAAGCCTTATTCATATCCCTATAATTGATGCATACTCTAATGGTTCCATGTTTCTTGTTAACAAGTATGATATTGGACAACCAATCAGTTAAGGGAACAGGTTAAATGAAACCTGCTTTGAGCAGTTTCTTGGCATCAGCTTTAATCACAACAACTTTTCACGAATGCACTAGGCGTAATCATTCTCTAATACGTTTGGCATCTAGGTAAGTCTTAATTTCATGTACTACAATTCTTGGGTCAATTCCTAGCATTTCCTCATAGGACAAAGAAAAAATGTCACGGAATTCTTGAAATAGCAGCCTATATGTTAGAATTTATTTAATTGAGAATGAGGCGTCTATATGAATATTTTAACCAAACCTTGTTTTAACTAAGATATCAATCATAGACATTGCAGATAAATTCCCAAAATTCCTTTCAGATTCAATTTGAAACATAGAAATGGGTGATTCCAAATTATTTACTATTTGAGGTGAAACATATTTGAAAAATCATTGTCAATTTTATCAGGGTCAAGTAGAAAATATGAACGATGATGGTGATCGTTCAAAGGAATTTCATCCGACGTCATAACTTCCATGATGCTTTGATCAGTCAAAAACATATAGTTGAAATGATGAGAGAGTCAAAACGGTTCTAACCAAGGTAAAGGAGAATAATCATCAATGATCGTATCCACTCGATCAATATCAGAGAATGAAGGGCCATAAAATTATTTTACTACCTGATAAGCCAATTCAAGAGGGAACAAAGGAATCTCATTTTCATATGATGATAATTTAGACTCTAAAGGCACTATCCAGGGATCAGAAGATTCCCTAGTGCTAGATGTAATCATGTTAACCTCAGAAAAATTAAAAGGAAAATTCAGTGGAGGCATCACAAAGGTTCCCATCAGTGATGAGTCTTTAATTAAACCAACACTAATATCCTCATAAAGAGTATTCATTTTTCTGAGAGAAGTTATGCTGCCTATAGAGTTAGGGTCTAAAGTGTAGTAAGACAACTGGTCTACTTTGACAATTTTCCCTTTGTGAAGAAATTGTATCCTTCGAAACAACGACGAGACCATTGTTGACATAGCATAGGTCCAACTTCGACTAACTGATGATTACATTCCTTGTCCCTCATGGAAATTTCTCCTGATCCCTTATATTTGTTGCATCTAATGGCCCAGGTAAGGAGTGAACGTTGTCCCCTTTTTTATCCAGTAAATATTGGTGGTCTTTGAATCTCCAAATATATGTAGAACATTCAAGTTTAGTCACCTGGCCTAGTACAATAAGCCCCATAAGGCTATAAATTTCACTCTATTGTTGGCTCCAAAGAATTTTCTCCACCATAGATGGTAAGTGAGGTATGAATTGAGGGAAATGTAAGCACCACAACTACAACATTCATTCTACACCACCCCATCACAATGTTGTAACAACCCTAGTGAAAATTCCATGTAATAAAAGTTAAAAACAATAACCATGTTTGATGGGACACTTATTCCAACATGAATGTTGGACAAGACATCCTAGGGGGTGTTCATTTTTTTGTTAATGGCCAAGGAAATTGGTAAAGGCAATGGCTAAGGAATTAAAAAGAAAAAAGGCATTTTGGCACATTTATTTATGAAAATTAATGGAAATTAGGAGAAAAAGGAGGTGAAAGGTCACAGGTTGCATGTGAGGAGGAAATTGAAGGATAAATGATCGAAAATGAAGAAAATAGAGGCCTCATATATAAAAGGCTTTTGAGGATCAATTGGCAACCTTTTGTTAGTTCACTGCTGGAGGTCTCTCTCATTATTCTCTCTCTCATACTCTAGGACACTTAGAGTTTTCTTGGAGCACTCTTGGAGAGTGTGGCATACTTGGATTATTGGAGCAAGAAGGGAAAGGAAAACCAAGAAAGTGCAAGGAGGCATCAGGATCAACAACTACGTTAGATTTTCTTCCAAGTAACAAATTGCATTTATGTTTCCTTAACTAGTTTTGACATGCATGGCACATGCATGTGGTTTCTTGGTTGTGATCTTTCATTGGCATGGAGGATTGCCTAGATTGATAGTGGATTACATAGCCTTGTTTCTCAGAGCCAGTATTGCAATAAGGATGTTGCAACTCCTGGGCTACCATCTTTACTTATCAACCCACGGTTCATACAAACTTGGAGGAGATAGAGCTATATGCACCAGTAAATGTGAAGGTCTTTCATGTTGTCACTATTCGTTTGGTGAGAGACCCCATTGTTTCCAAGCTAGACTTCTATAGAGTCAAAAGAAGCTTGATTCTTTGACGGAAGAAAATCAAATCTACTCTAAGAGAGCTACTCTACTGCAGTAATGAAGAAAACAATATGTAATGCTAAATCACACCATATCTTAATTAGCTATTTAAACAGCCATGCTAAGTAGAATTGCTAAATAAACACTAAACAAATGATATTATCTAAGCTATAGAAATAAAGAGCATCAAACCATACTAGTGTGTAAGCAAAAAACTAAACTGAATCTATTTTCACTTTTTTTTTGTTTTTTTTTGGAAAAATCAAGTATGCAAATTAATTGTTCTCGTGGATGTGGCAGGTGAATGAAAGGTGATGGAGGATGGTTATAAGGTTTATGGAGTGGTTGGATGGTGTGGAAGTGTCCTAGGATGATTTGTGTGACTTCCTAGAGGTTTCATATCAATTCAACCTCGAAACAGGCTGTTTCAGGAAAACCTATAGGATGTACTAGAAACCTATAGGGTGATCTTGTAGGAATTACAGAAAATCTACAAGATAGAACTGAGTGCTAATTGTGAGGTGTTAGGAAGCTTTGGAAAGGTGTATGATGAGTGGAATGGGGTGTCAGAAATTCTAGGAGCACTCAAGAGTCAATATCCAAGATAAGAAATGGCTAGATTCGCTCAATGTAACTAGGGGAATTTCAATGAAAAATGATAAAAAAAACTAGTGAGGGTGATGGTGGAACAAGAGATGGATAAGGTGGTTGAAGTGGAACGTGGCTGCTGGTGATGAAGTCTGGGTCTCCTCCTGAAGTTCCTACTTTTCTGAAACATGTGTTTCCTCCAAGAACTATGCAACAAGATACATTTTCATAAGCTAGAAAAGCATGAATCAATTGCCTATATTATGCATGAAGAAAGTTGTTGAAGGGAATGAAAGCATGAGTGAGATCTTCTTGCATAAATGGAGATGGAAAAAGATGATATTGAAATCTATCTTGTAACATGAACCAAATACTAAATCAAAGACAACAAACTCCAAAGCTCATGCAAGAACTAGAAATCTATGTTTTCGGGGCTCCTAAAGGGTCCCTTCCTCAATCCATGGTCCTAGAGGGAGGAAGTGAGGTCGAGACACTTGCTAACAACCTTATGGTGATCGTTTTTCTGCTTGCTAACCTGCTACTTGAAAGAAGGCACAAATGGAAGCAAACTATCACACAACCAATCTAATCTACACTGTTGTAATGGAAATGCATCTACTAAGCAAATGAACAATTAAACTATGAATCTATACTAGCATACATGTACAATAAAGAATAGCCTTGGCTGCTAGCGTTGGGCCCTAACCGAAGAGCTTCAACGCTCTGAGTTAACTCAGAGTTGGCCCAAAACAAAACTCATTCTCATTACCAAAACAATGGACTACATTAAAAACTATCACAAGTCTTGCAGCTCGAAAATAGAGTAGAGTTTTACAATAAAAAATCTGAATCCTACTGAGGTCCTACGCCTCTCTACTTATAGATCTGAAGTCTCCAACGAATACCTTAAAATTAGGGAGGCTTGGCTCCCAAGCTTGAGATAAACTGGTTCTTTGTCTTTTACTTGTTCGACTGCCTTCTAGTCCTCATGATTTGGTTGTTTGAACTTTGAGCTGATGGAGGAATATTCCAATGGAGGGATAGTAAATGAGGACGACTTGCCTCCTATAATCCCTCTCCCTTGTCCCATTCAAGTTTTGACCATGGTCTTTGCCAAAATTCCTTGCTTTTATCCTTTAATCCTGCCTTAAATGCAATTTATACCACAAAGCAAAATATCCAACTCTAACTCATCTCATAAACAAAATATAATCAAAAGTATGCAATAAGTTATGAGAATAATTAGTTTGACTAAGCTAGGAGGTGAATTAAGGCCCATATAATTACCCAATGATGAGGCTCATCATCACCCCCTATTGAAAGTGTTACTCATCCTCTGAGAAACTTAGTGAATATCCATATCCTTCATGGCTCTGGTAGCCTCTCTGACATCCCATACCTCTGTTGTGGTCTCCTCTTCTTGTTCATAGAAGCCTACTTTTTCTTCTACTTCTTTCCATGACCTCTTTTCTTTATCTTATTTTCTCCCTTCTAGCATCCCTAAGAGTAGTGGTGGACTGAGTTTTAGGCCTATCCAATTGACCTTCAACCTTTGCATAGATTGCTTATACATAGGTGTCATGTTGAGTGCCTCTCTCAACCTTTGAGGGGAGTGTTATTCTCTTATCTTCAAGCTGTGTGGTAGTGTCTTCCATCTCCTTAGGTAAGCATGTATACTATCATCTCCTAGAATCCTAAACATGTCCTCAAAATGTTAAATTTATTACTCTTGGGTAGCAAGATATCTAGGTACTAGTTGTGGATCATTTGCAATCAAATTATGGGTTTTGATGAGGGCCATGGGATCTTATTGTTCAGCTCTGATCAAGAGAGATTAAGTCTGCTCTCTGGCCAATATTATTTTCATCTCTGCAGCTCTTGACACCTCATGGTTCATCCATGAATCAAAATCCATTAATTGTAGATATCCTGTATTTGCATTAGGGTCCCAAACATTCATGTCTATGAGGGCCATGTTGTGCAAATAAAACTCAACCATTTTAACCCTATCCTATAGTGTACTTTGATCAAAATCATCAATAAACTACTTGTAGTCCTGAAATGACATGGTTCCCCTCTGTGCTAGTGTCTTAATATGAAACTCCAGTCATTTTTCTTTGAGTAAAAGAGCATATGATTTAGCTGGCATCCTACACTGGATTGCCTCCAAGGAGAGGCTGGCTATACATGCTAGTGGATTTTCTCTTTCCTGTAGTTGTCCCATTAGCCATGCAGTTTCTCTCTCAAGTTGACTTCTCATTATAGCTTCTCTGTCCCTTAATCCACTTAGCTCTTTCCCCATTTCTTTGAGTTTCTCTTGCATGTCCCCAATGTCTTCCACCCCCTTTGATTTGGTGATCTGCATCCATTGGTGGGTTCTACCCCTCTTGTTCTCAAGCTTGAAGAATAGTGGGATGGAAAATTTTTGAGGTATTACCCTACCTCCTTCAATAAACTAGTAATAGGAGTCCAGGTTAGGTTGGGGGTTGGGTTCCTTTTTCTCTGGGTCTTCCTCTTTAGCTTCTTGCTACTCCCCTACCTTGCTTTCCAATTTCTGTGCCTCCTGTAGTTTCAACAGAGTATCTTGTAGGACTATTTTTGCTTCTTGTAGGTTTTGTTTTGGATCCTGTAGGATTTCCTTATGCTTTGAGGAAGTTTATCTAATAGTAGACCTTCTTACATAGGTGATAGGTGACATTGGGGAAGGCATTTTGTATTTTTGTGTAGTGGAATCTTCAATCTCAATAGGAATTTTTGTTGATGTTGTGCCTTCCCTGGTTTATTCTTGTGCTTTTTCTTGTTTTGAAATATAGTGGAGTTTGCCTCCTCCTTTTTCCTTTTTGCTTGATTGGGGTGCTGAGAGCAATGAGGGAAGCTTCTGACTCTCTCTCAGTGGCCTCTGGAGACACCCTAAGTGACTCCTCCTTTTGTTCTTTCCCTTTTGTTTTATTTCCTTCTTCTTCTTCTCTTTTTTTCCTATCTTCTTCCTCTTGTGGATCTTCATCATCTCTATCAGTTTCCTCCTTAATGTCCTCCTCTGTTTCTTCATCATCCTCCTTCTCTTCTCTCTCTTCTTCTTTAGCTTCATCATGTTCCTCTGTGTCAGCTTCTTCTTCATCCATCTCATCCTTATCTTTCTCTATATCTTCCTCTTCCTGTTTTGCCTCCTCTTCATTGACAGTAGGACTAACATCATAAGTTAGGGCTTTAATGTTATCCTCTGCTGGCAAGTCTCTGAAGACTAACCATGTTATAGGGATTCTAAAATTTTGGAGGGCATCTTCAATGAGGATCCTAATCAACCCATGGTGAGCCAATTGTTGGTAATTCCCTTCCTTCACTTTGTTTTTGGAGTCAATGAGTGATTACAACAAGAAATAGGGGATGTTGAGTCTTTGGTGAGGTGGTGTTTCTATCCCAAATCTTAATTCCTCAAGGATCATGAAATGATAGCCATAAACAACACTATGTATACCCTCGCATGAGATGTATTTGATGATTTGATAGCCTACCTCACTCCATGGGTATGGCAGACTATCCCTCCTTACTCCATTTTGTCCTCAGTGGGTTCTTAACCTTCTAAAAAGAATTTTTTGCTTGCCACCTGGCTGTCTCCTTTGTCTTATTTTCTCCATGGAATTCCTATGGGGGGTGTGGTGACATTGTTGATGAGCTCTGGGGTGAGATCTATAGTGAGGCCCCTTACTAAAATAGTGGCATGGATTCTGTTGTGTGGAGTGAGGGAGTCAGAAAATTCTTGAGCCACCTCATCATCATACGTTGTGAATTTTTCAAAAAACCCCATCTAGTTGTGTCTTGTAAATATTTCAAGCACCTAGGGGTGTTGTTGGATTCTCATAGTGTTTGTGGGATCTCTCCTATTAAACCCTCCTATCATATTTATAGTGAAGCTTGAGGAGAAAATGAGAGGGTTGACACAAATTTTCAAATGCAAGAGCAAAACAGAGTTGAATGTATATGTAATTTACTTCTCACAGTTACTAAACTCACTAGATTTTAGAGTATCCCTGGTGTATTTACTTGTAAAGAGGAATGAAATTTTAGAGCCTACCTCTTTAGAATCATTGTAGTGGTCAATTCCTATGATATTCCCTCTTGAATGCTTCTCTGCCTATCCTCTAGATTGTCTCTCTGTATCCTGTAGACAGTCTCTGTGTATCCTGTAGACTATATCCTGTAGGAATTCTTGTGCATACTCTTGTAGGAATTCTTTTGCAGAACAATGAATATTTTATTCCAGTGGGTGGTCTAGGTTATGAGAGTGACTTGAGTGAGGGAGTTTCAAGGAGGTGAAATGCATGAATGCACGAGAACAAGGTTTAGTTTCCCTTTATGGTGATTTGGGGTGAGGTGGTGTGCTGGCAGCAAAGGTATGTTTCCATTTTTTAACCACTAGTCCATACTACCACCTCATCATTTCCCACTCCTCATAATCAGCTCCCACCTCTTACATCCGTAGTTTAACCATTTTTTGTCCTATTCTTTCTCTGTCTTTGAGTTGACTCTAGCCATGTGTGAGAGGACACCCGATTTTGCATGTCCTGACTGAACGAAGGTGGCCAAGTTAACTAACCACCTTTTCAATTATAAACCAACTAGCTCATCACCCTTACAAATTTTGACTACATGATGTATATGAGTGAGAGAGCGGGATACCTCCCTGTGGTTTTGATGCTATGCTGCAGTTGTCAAAGACTAAAGGTGTTGCTTTGTATATTTGGTGCATGCCATTCTTCTTCCACCTCTTGTTGTCTGCTAATGGTTTCTTTTCTTTTGTAGGTATATGTGGCTAAATATATGATTCTAATACTACTGTGGAGCTCTTGGATCATCCTAGTGAAGACTTGTTGCTGGTGTGATTGGGATCTTGTGGGATAAGCTGTTACAAGATTTCATACAGGATGTCCTATAGATGCTTCTCCCTCAGAATTATTTAATCATATTTCTAGGTAGGGTTGTGAGGATGGTGTAATGAATGGAAAAGAGTAGAAGTGTGTAGAGCAAAGGATACTCAGGTAATGCTCTTACTCCTATCTATTTTCCCTTCTTCTTTTTTAAAGACTGGCATACATGGTTGAAACTGATTTCTTTTGTTTTGAATGGTGAGTGCAGGGATGATGATGGTGGATGAGGTGAGGTGCTAGATCATGCATAGGGTGAATTTTAGGGACCTAAAAAGCCTATCATGTGCCTTCAGATTACTTCCTGTAGGTTTTCTGGGTCACTGTAATTCCTACACGATCATCTTGTAGGTTTTCAGGGGATCCTATAGGATTACAGGGGATCATGTAGAAAACACATTCTTCGCATAAATAGAAGAAATGCAGTGGAAAAATGATAGAAATGATGGAGGGATGCATGGTAAGATGTGGAGGAGATGAATATGTGAGAGGCAGGGTTCCCTTCGGATCCTCTTTTGCTCCTTGACCATCTTTCTCGCCCACCTACAAATGACAATTATTTATTTTTCTCTCTTTTGTTTTGTTTTTTTTTAAAAACAACTAGGTCACCTCAGAGAGGTTTTCGCCCTAGCCATTTGCTTGGGGTGCCTCGAGGAAAGTTTCACCCAAGGATCTTCTTATTATTTTTTTTCTTGTCTTTTTTCTCTTCTTTTTTTTTCCTTTTTTTCTTCATCATTGGGATGCCTCACGAGGTTTTCAACCCAGAGATGGGCATCAAGCACCTCATGGAGGTTTTCACCAGAATCCTTATTCTTTTTTCTTTTTTAGTGACTTGATGAGGGAGCAGCTGGAACTTGCTCCACCATTATCACTGTTTTATTGATATTATTAATGAACTCTTGTTTTGATAAATATCTCTTGTACATTTTCAATCGGTGCCCATTAACAAGCAAAGGAATGGCTTCTT
The DNA here is from genome assembly GCA_000404065.3 of Pinus taeda. Taxonomy (NCBI): domain Eukaryota; kingdom Viridiplantae; phylum Streptophyta; class Pinopsida; order Pinales; family Pinaceae; genus Pinus; species Pinus taeda. The sequence continues at coordinate 82,138 of APFE030158882.1, forward strand.
CATCTATAGTTCTGATTTGTAGTGAACCATTATCATGGCATCTTTCCACAACATAAGGTTTGATCCATCTTGTCCTTAACTTGCCCTTGAAATCTTTATACCTAGAATCATATAACAATGCCCAATCGCTCTCCTAAAATTGGTTCTCCTTAATATGTTTATCATGCCATATCTTCCTCTGAAGTTGAACTATCTTTGTATGTAGGAGGGCTTGCATTCTAAATTCATCCAAGCCATTCAATTGGAAAATCTCTCTTTCTGTGCATTATTGAGATCCAAATCTAGTTGGGCTACCATCCTTAATGTATTATATTCAAACTCAATGGACAACAAGACCTTTTTCCCATAGACCAACTCATAGGGTGTGAATCTAGTGGTGGTATTCCATGTGGTATTATAGGTCTAGATGGCCTCAACTAGTCTTTTTGCCCAATCCTTCCTACTGCTGCTCACTACCTTGTTTAAGATGCCCTCTAGTGCCCTATTAGTCACCTCCGCTTGTCATTAGCTTGTGGATGATAGGGAGTGGATGTCCTATGTTTGATCCTATGATGGCTAAGTAGGTCTTCATTCATGTTGGAGGTAAACTAGTTGCCTTGGTCTGTGACTAGCTCTCTAGGGTACCCAAATTAGTAGAATACATTCTCCCTTAGGAACTCAGCCACCTTTTCTTTTGTTGTTTCCTTAATTTCCTTGGTTTCAGCCCACTTAGTCAAATACTCAGTGCACACAATAATGTATTGTTTTTGCTTTGAAGGAGGGTTGATATGCCCAATGAAGTCCATGCCCCACTTGTCAAATGGCTCAAAAGTCACTTGAGGTTACAGGGGCATTTCATCTCTTGGTGTAGGCCTTCCCATCCTTTGGCACTGATCACACTGACTAGTGTACTTTTTCACATCTTGATGAAGAGTGGGTCAATAATAGCCTACTTGTAGCACTTTGAACGTTGTCCTCTTTGCTGTAAAGTGACCTCCACAAGGCCCATCATGACAGGTTAGAAGGATGTCAAAGACTTCCTCTTCCCTGATACACCTTCTCAACACTTGATCTGGGCCATGTTTGAAAATATTTTCCCCAATCCAAGTGAAGGGGGTGCTTTTCCTAACTATCTTGCTCTTTTCTTTGGAGGGAAAGTTTGGTGGGAACTGTGTTGATACCAAATAGTTTGGTATATCAGAAAACCATGGAGAGAGAAATGAAATAGCAAACAAATGCTTGTCTGGTAATTGGTCATTCACCATTCCTTATTCACCTACAAGGACATTTACCCTAGATAAAATGTCTGCAACAACATTTTCCTTACTAGGCTTATCAACAATGGTTAGATCAAACTGTTGTAATAAAAGCAACCATCTTATAATTCAAGCATTCACATCTGGGTTGTTCATTAAATATTTGATTGCAGCATGCTCAGTATGTACAAATGTTTGATAGCCTATAATGTAATGCTTGAATTTTTTTAATGAATGCATAATAGCCAGGAGTTCCCTTTTGGTCACTTTATAATTTAGCTCAGTGTTTGACAAGTTCTTACTAATAAAATTGATGGCACAAGGCAGTTTTTCCTCTACTTGACCTAGGGTTTCTCCTATGGCTTTTTGTGATGAATTAGCATGAATATGAAAGGGGAGGGCCTAGTCTGGGCCTTGGAGAATTATTGCAGTGGTTAACTTACCCGTTAGACTGTGTAAGGCCTCTTGACAGCTTTTTGACCATATAAATTCAGAATCTTTGGCCAACAACCCAAATAAAGGAGAGGAAAATTTCCTGAAGTCCTTTATGAACCTTCAGTAGTATCAAAATATCCCTAAGAAGCTTCTAACATCTCTCTAATTTTGAGGAGGTGTGACCCTTTGGATGATGGCTATTTTGTTTGGATCCGCCTGCAGTTCTTGCTGAGATATTGAATGACCTAGCACGATCCCTTCAGTCATTAATAATTCACATTTTTCAGGACTGAGAGATAGGTTCATTTTAATGTATTTATGCAATACTTTGCCTAGGTTAGTCAGGGCTTCTTGAAAATCACAACCATAAGGTGTAAATAATCCATATAAATTTCCACAGCATCATGGACTAGTTCGGCAAAAATAATCAAGACTTCTCTTTGGAAAGTGGCATGTGCATTGCATAGGCCAAAAGGAAGGACCCTATAGGCAAAAGTACCCCAATGATAGATGAATGTGGTCTTATCCTTGTCTTCTGAGGAGATTTGGATTTGGTTGTATCCATTGAATCCATCTAGGAAAGAAAAAACCCTTTTCCCTGTTAGGCCGTCTAGCAGTCTAGCACTTGGTCAATGAAGGGTAGAGGAAAATGATCCTTCTTCGTGGCTTTGTTCAAATCCCTGTAATTGACCCAAATCCTCTGCTTACCATTTTTCTTGGGAACTAACACTAAAGGGGAGACCGTCTCATTGTCGGAGATAGGGTAAATGAATCCTGCATCTAACAGTTTTTGCAGTTCTTCTTTGACTATATCTTTAAGAGCTAGATTCATCCTCCTTTGTGGTTGTCGGACCAGCTTGCAACCTTCTTTAATGTATATGTGGTGAGTACAAACTGAGGGGTGT
>APFE030158893.1:0-15275 GCA_000404065.3 Pinus taeda
CATTTTTTCCTTAATAATATTATTGTATATTGAGGTTTTTCTGAATCAATTACATATAGTTTTTTGGTCGATGTGTTTTGAACCATTTACTATAGTTCATCTTTAGGAAAGAGACAGATAGCTGGAATCAAAGCAAGAATAAATATAGTAGAGATACAATGGTTAATTAACAAGAGACGAAAAATAAATAATAATATAATCAAAATATAACATTAAATGGTGATTAATAATATTATTATTAATTAATTTTTTCTCTTTTAATGATGTTCACCTATTATATACGGGTTATGTGGTATGGTTCAAATCTCTCCTAGTAACATGATGAGTTAAAAAGTCTTGATAAATAAACTTGTATCAAATTTTATTATATATATAAGTCAATATGGTTATTTGGCATGGTTCACATCCCTGTTAGTGACATAATGAGCTATAATACCTTGATAAATATTATTGCAATGGTTTTTGCCCATAAATATTGTTGTATTGACTTAATAAACATAAATATTATTATACCAAATTTTATTATTATTATTATTATTATTATTATTATTATACAAAAGTCAATTGAGTTATTTGGCATGGTTCAAATCTTTGCTAGTGACATAATGAGCTATAATTCCTTGATAAATATTGTTGTAATGATCTGTGCTTATGAATATTGTTGTATTGGCTTCGAGCCTTGTGAATTCTTAAGTAAGTATACGTGTGGGTTAACCATATATATATATATAATATATATATATATATGGGTAAAATCTATGTTAATGACATAATGAGCTATCATGCCTTGATAAATATTGTTGTATTGCTTCGAGGCCTTGTGAATTTTTAAATGAGTATACATATGTGAGCATCACCTGATGCAATGAGTGCTAAGTGAACTATCAAAAATCATGAGAAATTTAGTCAGTTACAACTACCTCTCATGGAAATGGTCATATGTGAATGACTTAACTTAACGCAGTTGAATCCAAAAAAAAAAATTTGATATCTATATTATTATTATTATTATTTTTAACAGAAACAGGTATGGAGCTTTCATTGACTAATTGGCAAAATGCCATAGATTCGGTTACAAAAGTTGAGACTGGTTTATTGGAGTCTCTCCAACCAGTTGAGCATGGCATACTCACTTATGAATCTCATTTTTTTACAATTTTTTACTTGGCCTTTTCCAGCTAATTTCCCAAGCTTATGTATACAAACGAACTGCTTTAGCAAAAGACGGTAGAACATAACGAATTTTTAAGGGATTGGGTCCTATGAGGCTTCACTGTCTCTTAGTATAGTTCTAGCATCTAACTGGGCTGCCTTATTTGCTTCTACACCTGCTTCTTTTTTGTTAGTTCTCAGGACGTGAAAGAATTCCAACTTCAGGGATTTGATCATGCCTTTAATTCTTGAGATTGTCCTAGCCAGCCTAAGATCTACCAGATTTGTTTTGGTCACCATAGCATTGATAATGACTTGTGAATCTCCCAATACAGTTGCTTCTGTGAGCCCTAGTGCCTTAAGTGTTTTGATCCCTTGGTACAACACCATGACTTTAGCTTGGATGCTAGTGGTGTGGCCTAGACCCCATGCAAACCTGTGGGTGGAAGAATCTTTCGGATTTATAATTATGTCTCCTGCTCCAGCTCTTCCTGGATTTCCCTTAGCTGCCCCGTCAAAGAACAGGGAGGGTAGAGCTTGATTGGATAACCAAGCTTGAAAATCTTCTCCGTTTTTCCTTATATGCCAGTCTTTAAGGCATATGAGAGGTATTATCGACTTTTGGAAGCTTAGATTGAGAGTGGCTCCGAACTCAATGTCATCTTGGCTTAGATTTTTGTCATCCTTTTTATCACTCAACCACTCATTTAGCTTCCCTTTAACTGTATTTGCATCTACCTTGTAGTTCTGTTCCTTTTCTCTAAAGATCCTTTTGTTTCTCTCCAACCAGGTTTTCCAACTGATAAATTTGGGCAGGGCAGTCCAAGCAAGTTTAACAATCTTGTTTTTTGGGCCTAGGCCTGGGTATCTTTCCAACCACCCATCAAACAAATTCGGTACAATGTGACGGAGGATGGGCATCGATTTCCACGTACCAAGGAGCTCCTGCTAGACTTGGACTGTGAATTTTCAATTCAGATAAATATGGACGGCAGATTCAGAATTTTCTTTGCAGAGAGCGCATCTTGATGGTCCAAGGAAACCCCTTTTCTGCAGCCTATCTTCTGTTAGGATTTTTTGATGGCATAGCAGCCAACAGAAGAAATCAATCTTTGGAATAGTGGAGAAATTACAGATGTTGTTCCAAGGCGCTGGATTGGGGGAACATGGGGTCTCTCCCTGATTTTGGCATAGCCCTGTGCCACCGGATAACCGAACTGTTTTTCTCCCCAGCCTCTCGAGTCCTTTTTTGCGTGTGTAGGGGCAACTCCATGGAGTAACTGAAGTAGCGTGGCATATTCAGGCAACCACGCAGCTAGGATATTGGGCGTTTTCTAGCCTGCCCAACTATCACCATGCCAATCCGATATATCCCATAACGATTTTATGTTGGCTTCGTCCATCCATGTCTTCAGCTATCTCCTTAGGCTCGAATTCGCTAGAGGAGGTCTGTTCATAATATTATCCTCCCAAATTCTGATAAGTTTACCATTCCCAGGTATCCAATAGGCATTATCTTGTATAAGTGGCTCGACTTTGGAGATAAGATTGCTAAGAGGGGATCTAAGATGTTTTTTTGCTGTTCCAGACACCGGAGTCTCTGGCCTCTGAAGTATTTCTTCCACAACACCAACTGAACCCAACCAGGCTTTGGCGCTATAATCTTCCAAATAATTTTAGCTCCCATTGCTAAATTCTGAATGTTTAGATCTTTAAAATTTAGTCCTCCTTCCTGTAGCAGCCTTGAGACAATTTCCCAGTTTACTAAGGAGAGCATTTTCTCATTATTCTTGCCTCTTTTCCAAAGGAATTTTCTGATTAGCTCCTCTATGTTTTTAATGATTCCCATTGGTGCCAAAAGAACAGAAAAGTTGAAGAGAGGCAGGCTGCTCAACACTGATTTAATTAGCACTGATTTCCCGGCCAAGTTGAGCCAAGATGTCCCCCAGGCCTGCATTTTGGCTTTTATTTTATCAATCTGTGGGAGCCAATCCTTGCTTGAAGATTTCTTGTGGAAGACAGGAAGCCCGAGGTATTTGAAGGAAGTCCAAGATGTTGAAGCAACAAAGCCGAAACATTTGGCTATGGCACTAGTAGCAACTACTGAAACGTTCCAGCAATAAGTATGGCACTTACCCCTGTTTAATTCACTAGCCGAAGCTTGGTAGTAGTCTTCCAGAACCTCTTTGAATTTCCTTGCCATCAGTTGAGAAGCAGCCCCAAGGAGTAGAGTATCATCTGCAAAGAGTTCATGGTTGATGCTTTTGGTCCCTCTTGCTATACATAATCCAACTATCTCTTGGTCTTATTGTTTCTTGTTTAAGTGAAAACTAAGGACTGAGGCTTGCAACACAAAGAGGAGAGCTGACAGGGGGCACCCCTACCTCAGCCCTCTAGATGCTTTAAAGAAATTTGCAGCCCTACCATTCACAAGAGGGGCAATACAGGGTTCGGAGATACAAGCTTTGATCCATTTGATGAAATTTGGTCGAAATCCCAGTTTATGCATTACATCAAACAGAAATTTATGTATAACACGATCAAATGCATTAGCTAGATCGAGTTTAATAACCATACCTTGTTCTTTACGGTGTTGACTCGAGTGGATCGCCTCTTGGACTAGGATGAAGTTGTCTACCAACTTCCTGCCTTGTATAAAGCCGCCTTGATTCTCTGGGATGAAGTTAGGGAGGATTTTCTTCAATTTGTTTGCTATGACTTTAGTGATCACTTTATATCCAATGTTGCATAAGGATATTTGGTGGAATCTATTAAAGGAGTTAGCGCCTTTTTCTTTCGGAATAAGGGTGAGGAAAGCTGAGTTTGTGCAGCCCCCAATTTTCTGGCATTCTTGGGTTTTTTGAATCATTTTCATAAAGTCCTTCTCCACTATCTGCCAGCATGCTTGAAGAAACCTCGGTGTGAATCCATCAGGACTCGGAGCTTTGTCAGGTTCCATTACAAAGAGCGCTTCTTTGACTTCAATTGTAGAAATTTTATTTTCTAGAATATGATTCATTTTTGCAGTGATGAGCTTGGGGACATCGTCTAACATTTTGCTATTTTGGGTGATGCCCCCAACTTCAGTGTACATTTTTTCAAAGTGGTTTAATGTGGCTTTCTTAATGCTGACGAAGTCTTTTATGGTGCTCTCCTCATTTTTAATTTCTGAAATACTGTTACATCATTTTCTAGCTTGGGCCTGCTTATGAAAAAAGGAGGACTTACGGTCTCCAACCTTGAGCCATAGACTCCTTGACTTGAGCCTCCAAAATTCATCTTCTGCCAGGCATGCCCTATGGAATTTTTGTTGCAGCTGATATTCCTTATCTAGCTCTTCTTTGGTGATTTCGCAACTTCCAAATGAAGGTGCTGAATTTCCAGATCTTTTTGAATTTTTTTTCTGTCCACTGCAGGATTAGGCAAGGTCTTTACCCAACCCTTCAGCATCTTTTTAACGCTGCGAATTTTTTCCTCCCATACAAAGAATGGAGATCCCTTGATTGGCTCTTTCCTGCATTCTCTAATATTTTGCAAGAAATCTGTCTCTTTGATCCATAGGGAGCTAAACCTGAAAGGTATAGGCCCTAGGTCTTTAGAAGGAATCAGTTCTAGACTGATATACTTATGGTCTGAGACATTGCTTTGGAGAATGCGCATTCTAGCCTCCAGCCCCAAGAGAAGGAAGGAGCTTTGGACAAGAAAACGATAAAGTCTTGTTGCTATGTATCCCGTCCCCACTCTCTTGTTTGACCAGGTGAACGTGCCTGTGACTGGTTTTATATCTAGCGGGTCCCATTCTTGCATGAGATCTTCGACCCATTCTCTTAACAGATCCCTGACTATGCTGCCTCCTCTTTTTTCTGAGGCTCGGAGTGTGAGATTTGGATCTCCGGCAATGATAATATTTTCCAAGTTTTCTAGATCTGCTAGGCTTTTGATGGAGTCCCAACAATTCTTTTTCTCACCTGCATTGTTTGGAGCATACACATTGAATATACAAATATTATCCTTTGTTTCTAAATGTTGCAATTTTAAAAAGATCCAATGGGTATTTAGAAGAGATTAGTGAGAACTTGTTTGAGTTCCAGAGCGCCCCAAGTGCTCCTGACGCTCCCCGGGCAGACACTTCATGCGCTCCATTTATTTTCCAAAACTTTTTGCTTGCTTGGAGGAAGGCTGAGTCTTCCAACTTGGTCTCCTGGATGAGGAGGATATCTGGAGATTCCAATCTTATTAGGCTATGCATTGCTTCTTCCTTTGATGTTGTACCCATCACCCTACAATTCCAGGAGACAAACTTCATTATTTATTTTTGCCTTGTAGAGCTCCCTTAGAGCCCTGTGATTGAATCCTAGTCACCTTCGGGGTTTTAGATAGGAGCTTCTCTAGCGTTGGCTGGCTGCCCTGGAGTTTGTCCTTGTAGGTTTCTTGTTCTCTTTTCTCATTTGCAGATTTTCACCCTCATGTAGATCTTCTAGGAGAGGACTGGGATTCCCTGATTTCCCCTCCTTCCTTTGATTCGTCGAACTCTTGGGTTTCCGCCTCTTCTTCTGAGACCTTCTCTTTGGTTCTCTCTGGTGTACTTTTGATGGAGGGGGAATGTTTTGGGGCAGAGATCTCCATCCATCTTCCTTTCCTTTTTCTTCCACCCCTTTGGACGGGCAGTCCCTGGCGAAGTGCCCGTAGATATGGCACTTCTGGCATTTGAATGGCAGCTATTCATAATCTAGTTTTTGTATATGAGTCCAGGGACGCACCACTATTTTGACGGCTTCTAGGAGTCCGACCTCCAGATCAACCTCTACACAGCTTCTGGCACAGTCATATTGATCCTTGTTGTTAGCCTTGTCTATGAATTTTCCAAGAGTGTTGCCGATGTGCTTCAATGAATCCCAGTTCCAGCAATGAACTGATAGGTTGGGGAGCCTCGCCCACACCGGGACCACTGTTGGCACGTCCACCGCCGGATCGAAGTCTGGTGTCTATTTGTTTAAGTACAGTCCTTGGGGTCCCATGAAGTAGGGGCCATTCCTGAAAATTAGGTCTTTGTCTTCTTTTGCAGAAAATTCGAACAAGAAATAGCCTCTCCCGAGGAAGTAAGAGGTTACCTTATTTGGATCAAAGGTGCCCAATTCCTGGCAACCCAGTTCTCGGTCATATTTGGGGAAGGCCAGAGTCCTGTAAACTGACCTACCAGGGCCCGATCTGCCAGTGAGAGAGCTACTTGGATCAGCCCTTCGGGTGGGAGAGCGATCTCTGGGATATCTTCCAACCTTTTCACAAACTTTGCTACTTCCGAGCATTTCTTCTTAGGCAGGGAGGGTAGAAGGGTTTTGAATGCCTCTGTTGTAGAGGGAGGAGGAGGAGAAGGCTCCTCCATGGAGAATCAAAAGCTCCAGCCAGGGCGGCCGCAGCCAGGAGCGGGTCCCTCAACGGATCCCCGCAAGCGCAAAGACAAATCCTCCGCAAGGACCCTCGCAGACTCCAGACAGGTCTTCTCGTGGGCTCCTACGCAGGCTCAGGACTCGTGGTGAGCGGTTGTGCACATAGGCTCGGCTCCCGCGGGATGCGAGATTCACAGAGAGCAAAGCTCGGGCTCAATTGAACTCTCCCTACAGATTAGTTGGGAAGCAAAAAGATTGAATAATTATTAAAAAAAATGATATCTATTATTATTATTATTATTATTGATAAAAAGAATTAATATATAAATTAAATATATATACATTTAATAAAAAAGTGACAAGATTCTTAACCATGGAGATTCATCCTCATGGGGAGTTTTAATTTTTAAAGAGGCTTTGTTACAATATCGTGGACCAATATAATGTCTTATGAATACCACATGCCCAAAAAACCATTTATTATTTCATATGATATTTTTTTGAATTAATTGATTAAATTAAAAGAGAAAAAGGGCATAAATACTTTGGAGATAAATCTCATCCTTTGACTTGTGGATACTACTAAGAATATTCTAGAATATTCTGTGGAGATTAAATCCCTACCATTCACCTAATGATTATTGATAATTAAATTAAAATTTCTGGAATGTCACTCATGAGTCAAACCTCCATAGAGAGGACATGTGTCATGGTAGGAGACATTGTTCATAGCACTAGAGGTCTAGAAGGTTCTTTTTCACATATAAGGCACTCGTTTTCCTTTTGACCATGGTGTAGGCCCATAGACACATCATTACTTCCCAAAACCAATTAATAGTAGTCATAATCTACTTAGATATTTCAATGCATCTTTCACCATGCTTGAGCTTGAGAAGCTTTATTAAATACTTGAGGCCTTTGTAATACTTCACTAATCATTTTCATAATGCAAAGATCAATTGATGTTATTGAAAACGACATAATGTCCCTTAGTAAACCACTCATAGTCAAAATAGGCCAAAAGCATGTAATGTTTAGTGGAATGTTGGTGTTTTTCATTTTAATTAAGACTATGAAGAGTTATTTAGGGAAAAGGTTGTTTTCATTAACACATGACCTTGGTTAGAAATCTAGACCCATTCTTGGTGCACAACTAGCCAAGTCATGGCACCAACGACAACCTTGGAAACAAATGATCACTATCAAAGGTTTAATGTGGTGGTTCGAGGACTCGTTCATGGTGCTTGAGCATGATAAGCATGATTTAAGAGTATCTAGTCTCTTTTTTCACTCATGCAACTATGGTCATGGACCTAATACCTACCCACAATGTCCAAGATTTCATAATTTTGTCCATATTCAACTCAAATGTTAAAGACATTCTAGAGAGGACTCATGTCATTGTTTCCAAGTCTTTTCATGGTTATTAGGCTAAAGAAAGTGTAGTGAGGGATTAATATCATTATTTATTACTTAACCATGTTTATGCCTTGACACACATCTCCAAAAATGTATTCATGGTGCCTAAATCTCATCTCAAGGCCAAATTCCCCTTATAAAGTTCTTACATATTAGTTCAAGTAATTGTTTAAGGATCTCAAGCTTAAGAAGCTTCAGCAATGATCTGAAAATCACTCATGAGTGACCTCGGCTAGTTAATTAATGAATGAAAGTATTACAGACTCATGCGTTGGTGTGTGTCTATGTTATTTTAGGCAACGGATCGATCAGATTGAAAAATACACGGACACTGGAAGAATGGAAAACAGTAAGAGAAACACAGTAAGCAAATGCAAGAACACAACAGATTTCAAAAGGAGTTCACCCTATTCTCCAGGGCTACGTCTCTGGTCTAGCTTTCAATGGTGGCCTTCCTTTATTGTGTCTTTAAAATAGAGATTTACAATCAGGAGCTCAATTTAAGTCTCCTAAAATAGATAATGCTTGGTAGAGTGGTTCTTGGATTCCCCAAGCCACTAGAGTGCACAGACTCTTTCCCCTTTCCAAGTCTTGACCTCTCTGGTCTTTAATGGGAGGAGCCCAATGTGGTGCTCAATTCCTGACAGATCGTCACAGGGATTTGCTTGAACCTCTCAAGCCTTATGTCTTCTCAATACTACCTTAGGTCAGCTCAGCTCTCTGTTTCCCACTTCTTGCTTCACTGTCCTTTCTTTGCTCTCGCTCTCTCTATCTTCGTGTTCTGTGTTCTCTCTTCATGTTTTGTTCTTTGTTTGTTCATGGCTTAAAGCCAATCTATCATTGACTATTCGGTCCATCTTCCGCCCCTTTGGTTCACCTGCTGCTATTCGTTTGGAGTTCCCTGCCTTTGCATCATCGCCATCGTCCACAGGGAACTAGCCACTTGTCCTCTCACGAATTGTGCCAGCTCTTCCTCGATGGTTCGGTAATTCAGTTACACTGTGGAATGACTCATCCGCCAACTCAGTGGTCAAATCGAACTTTAGAATTTTACATGTCATGAATTAATTCCCTTGTCAAATCCGGTTTCTCCATCGGGCGCAATCTCCGCCATCAAATCTGGAGCTCCCAGATCCTACAGTGTTCGCTCATTTTGCACGGTTGACGTTTTGGAACATGGTTGGCAAGCAAATTTGCCACGATTCGAAGCAAGGAATTACATCGACGTCTTCGGACAGGACACTAAGAATATGTATGGCTAGTTGATTTGTTTCATAATGTTTTGCTAAATTTTTTATTATTTTGTTGAACGTATGGTTTCATTAGGATCAAGGTTTAAAAAATTAGATGATGGTTAATAATGTATTGCTAATTTTTTTATTATTTTGTTGAAAGTATGGTTTCATTAGGATAAGTTTTAAAAAATCATAAAATTAAAAATCTTTCTCTATTTATTATTATATTATAAATTTTACTTTTGATGATGATGATGGTTAACGTCTGCTGAGACCAAACATTGGTCTATCGGACCTAAAAAAACAAATTATTTATTTTGATTTAAGATTTTGTTCCTATGCTCAAAATGCTTGGAAAGAAGCCTCCCGAGCTCACTATAATTTTGACATTGTAAAAGGCTAGGAAGGTCAGTATTTTAACAAAGATTGTGAAACTAAGATCTAATGTGGTTGTACGCAGGACACTCTAAGAGGAAGTGGTTTTCATCCTCGATGTTCCCATTCTCACATAGATGACAAATCCTTTCCATCCATGGTGTTTTAGGAACTGCCCAACGACTTGTTTCACTATGGAGCTCATGAGAATTCGTTCTAATCTTTGCTATATTAATTTTCCTCTTTGAGCTAGTTAAAATAGAGAGATATTTTTGATCTTCTAGGGTGGGGTTGATGACCTCCTTATAATAACTCAATTTTCTTTTGGCTGCTAAATCTTTCTCACACCACATTTTTCTTTGAACTTAGAAGTAACAATATCTTTAATGATGTTTTGCAAAGCATCATTCTCGTTGATCTCCCAATAGTTTAACCAAGCCCTTGTGTCTTTATGCCACCCCCATTTGAGCCTTAGGTGGTTTTGGCTGGAATTTAATGCTAGCTTAGGAAGTCTATGACTGCCTATGTTATTGAGCTTGTGCTTGTACATCAAAAACCTATTCATAGCCAGGCTCTCAATAGGGGAAAGACCTGCTTCTATAAGGAGAATAGGATAGGGTGTATTACTTTTAATTTTCAAGTTATACGTTATAAAACGCTTTTGGATTTGCTCAATCTTTCTCCACGATTCTCTAGAGAAGCTGAAACCCCAAACCTCAGAGCCATATAAGATAACATGAGTGACTAAAGTTTCGAAGAGGAACTTCTTTTTATCCTACATTACTAGGTTCAAAATTTTACAATTATTTTCAAGACCAAAATAAGCTTTCCACCCCTCATTAATCCTTTTCTCAATGCTATGGTTCCAGTTGAGCTTGTGATGAATATCAATTCCTAGGTACTTGTAAGAATACACCTCCTCCAAGTTATTATTGTCATACATAAAATTAGCGTAAGTGTACTTTTTGGATTTGATAATCATAACTTTTGTTTTGTCAACGTTAACAGTCATACCCATGGTAGAGCGAAAATACTTAAGAAGCTTGAGTTTCTTATCAAGATCAGATGGGCACCTTGCGAAAAGAACAATACCATCAGCATAGAGAAGAAGGATGACGACTATCCCAGCTAAGAGCGTGCCATCACATCCTACTTCCTCTAAATAGCCTTCGAGCTTGTCGATGTAAATGCCAAAAAGGGTAGGGGAGAGGGGGCAGCCTTGTTTAGCTCCGATGTTACACTTAATATCTTTCGACGATCCCTCATTTCTCTTTAGCTTGGAAATTACCTTCTCCTATAACCTTATAGCAGCAGCTCTCAACTCGAGAGGAACCTTTAGCTCTTCTAATCTATTCCAAAGGTTGTATCTAGGAACCATATCGAAAGCCTTTCTAAAGTCTACAAAGCAACAAAATAAATTGGATTTATCATTACGATATTCCTCCATAATGGTCCTAAGCATAACGAGGTGGTCAGTTGTTGAGTGATGCCTTCTGAAACCTGCTTTGCCTTTAGCCCGCTTACCTTCACTTTCAAGACATATTCTTAACTTCTTTTCCAAAATACTACCATATAACTTGGCTAAGAGAGGGATGATCATAATTTTCCGATAATTAGAGGGGTTATTTGTATCCCCACTTTTAAAAATAGGGATAATGAGGCTCTCAGTCCACGGTTTAGGGAACCCTTGCTTGACTGCTTGATTGAAAAGCTTGTGGATGTGGGGTATGAGGATAGGGCCTCCAATTTTTAATATTTCCGCCTGGTAACCTTCAATGTCCTTAGCTTTCCCATTAGCCAGGCGATTAACCCCAAACTTAATGTCTTCTAAAGAGAAAACCTCTTTCGTTGTGAGCAGGGTTTCCAAGTTATCCATGACATTTGGAGATTCATAAAGCTTTTTAAGGTAGGAATTCCAATCGTGAAGAGCAATTTTATTATTATATATTTTATTGTTTGGTATTATTTTATTTTTTATATTATTATTTAAGATCTTATTTTAGTTTTTAGATTTACTATAAAATTTTAAAGAGGGGTATAAATATGCTTTTACTCTATAAAAAATTTATTTAAGAGATTTGACTTTTAAAATTAAATGGATCTAAACTAATCCAAAATTTTTAATTAATTAATTATAATTATTAATATTTTTTATCTTTTAATTATAGTTTATTAATATCTTTTGAGTTATATTTGCTAGTTAAAATATTTACCTAACATCTTTTTGATACATTGTCGATGTATGTATTTTTAACGGATACAGGGAGTCAAATAGGAAGACGGAGAAACTGTTAGACCTTGCGAAACTGGAGTTCAACATCTTTCAATCCATACAGAAGATAGAGTTAGAGTCCCTCTTGAGGTGATGCGAAATGTGTGGATGAATATCTTCCTTACAATGGAAAAGAAGAAATGGATTTAGTAGTCCAATTGTTGGAGCAAACAATGCGCAACGGAAATTTAAAAGGCATACACAGCACATAAAATCATAAAAATAACACATGGATTTAACGTGGTTCACCCAACCAATCTGGGCTACATCCACCAAAACAGAGGCATCGGAAATTTTTATTATTCAACAGGAGATTACAACAATTTATTTCCTCACACACTCTCTACCATCTCAATATCCTGTACGGGCTTATTTTTATAGCTAGGAGTATAAAACTGAATCATAAATTCTCTCACAACAAATATAGGATGCACTAACTCCTCCTTAACAAAATGGAGCTACTATAGCAGCAAATCCTATTGTTGTCACCTACATGAGATTTTTTCCCAATTTAATAAAACCGAAAATCTCAACAATCTCCACCTTGACAACAATTAGCCTAATACCCTGTTTCTTTATTATTTTTATCTTTTTTGCAAGCCAAGAGAAGCCAAACACCAGCGTAGCTTCTCTAACAAAAATGGTTTCTTGAACATGTCTGCACAGTTCTCCTTTGTATGCACCTTTTCAAGAGAGCCTCCCCTTTCAGTGATAACCTGCCTTACAAAATGGTACTTTATTGGTATATGCTTTGATTTACTATGATAGGCTGGATTCTTAGCAAAATGAATTGCACTTTGACTATCAAAAAATAACTTGATGTTGTCCTGTAACCTACCACTCACCAAGCAAACCTTTCAACCAAACCGCCTCTTTGCAAGCATGAGAAGCACCAATGTATTCTGCTTCAGTAGTGGATAAAGCAACAATGTTCTGTAGTTTTGACATCCAGCTGATAGCTCCACCTGCAAGAGTAAAGACGTACCCTGAAGTTGACCTTCTCTTATCCAAATCACCTGCAAAATCGGAATCAACATATCCGCAAACAAATTCACTACTCTTATTGTAAGAAATACAATAACTACTTGCGCCTCTCAAATACCGAAGCACCCATTTCATTGCTGACCAGTGTTCTTTACCCGGATTTGCCATGTACCTGCTGACAACCCCAACTGCATGTGAAATATCTGGTCGAGTACAAACCATCACATACATTAGACACCCTACTATATTGGCATATGGAATTCGAGACATATAACCATTTTCTTCATCTGTATTAGGACATAAAATCGAAGAAAGCTTAAAATGGGAAGCTAAAGGGACTGAAACAGGCTTCACGTTATTCATACCAAACCTCAAAAGTATTTTCTCAATATACTTTTGTTGTGATAGCCATAGCTTACCATTGCTCCTGTCTCTGAAAATCTCCATGCCCAAAATCTGTCTTGCTGCTCCTAGATCTTTCATATCAAATGTCCTTGCCATCTGAGCCTTCAACCTGTTGATTTCTTCTATGCTTTTGCTTGCTAAAAGCATATCGTCAACATACAATACTAAGATAATGAATATGCCATTTTTTAATTGCTTAAAATAAACACAATGATCATATTCACTTCTAACATATTTCTGACTCAACATGAAAGAATCAAACTTCTTATACCACTGCCGAGGCGACTGCTTCAGGCCATATAATGACTTCTTGAGCCTGCAGAAAAATTTCTCATTACGATGCTGAACAAACCCTTCCGGTTGTTCCATATAAATTTCCTCATCTAAGTCTCCATGTAGAAATGTAGTCTTAACATCTAATTGCTGCATCTCTAAATCAAGCAAAGCCACTAATGCTAACACAATTTTACTTGAAACTATTTTAACCACTGGTGAAAAAATCTCATGAAAGTCAATGTTGGCTTTCTGAGAAAACCCTTTTGCAACCAGCCTCGCTTTGTACCTGTCTTCCATATCATTCACACCCCGTTTCAAATTGAAAACCCATTTACACCCCAAAGTTTTCCTATCTTTCAGAAGCTCAACCAGATCCCATGTGCCATTCTTAACTAAGGCCATCATTTCATCCTTCATGGCTGCTTTCCACTTGTCACTTTTCGAACCTTCTATTGCTTCTTGATAGCACAGAGGTTCATCGTTATTAGCAGTAAATGCAACTGAAGTAACATAATCATCATACCTTCTCGGTGGCCGTTTGATTCTTGTCGACCTCCATAAGGATTTTTCTAGCACTTCCTCAATTGGCTGACGACCATCTGTAGGAACTTCTTAATGATCAGTATCTGAGACCTGTTCATGATCTATACCTGAACCCTGTTCATGTTCTGATTCTAAAACTTGTTCATGACTAGTATCTGAACTATGGTCATCATGCCTGTCATTAGAAATGCTATCAAACTGAATGTGTTGAAAGTCAGATACATCATCATGTTTCAATCTACTGTCTACATCTAATTGTATAATAGAGGATTCATTAAACTTTACATCTCTGTTGATGATGATTTTGTGGGTAGTAGGATCCCACAATCTATATCCCTTTGTTCTAACACCATACCCAACAAAGATTTACCTTTTAGACTTTGGATCTAACTTAGTTCGATGATGTTTAGGCACTAGAGCATATGCATCACAACCAAACACTCTGAGTTTAATAGTTACAAGGGTGTCCTTTCCATACCTCTTGCGGAATCTTGCAGTCTATCACCATCGATGGAGATCGATTTATCACATAACAAGTTTTTGCCACCGCTTCCATCCACAACTCCTTTTGCAACCCGACGTTACTTAGCATACCCCTTGCTCTCTCGAGAAGAGTCATGTTCATGCGTTCAGCAACTCCATTTTGCTGAGGAGTATAAACCGTGGTCTTATGCCTCTCGATCCCTGCATCCTTGCAATAGCTGTCAAACTCCTTGGAAGTAAACTCACCACCATTGTCAGTTCGTAAACATTTTATTGTTCTACCAGTGTTTTTTTCTACCAATGCTCTAAACTGCTTGAAAACTGAAAAAACATCAGACTTCCTTTTCAACATGTAGACCCAAACCTTCCTAGCAAAGTCATCAATGAATGATACAAAATAATATGAACCACCATATGAAGTTGTAGGGGCTGGTCCCCAAACATCTGAATGGATATAATCAAGTATGCCTTTACTAGTATGTTTGCCTATTTTAAACTTTTGTTTACTTTGTTTTCCAAACAGACAATGCTTATAGAAATCTAATTTTCTAGACTTCAGATTTGGAAGTAACTTGCGATCAGCCAAAATTTTCAACCCTCTCTCACTCATATGCCCCAATCTTTGATGCCATAAGTGAATGGAATTACTGTCATGTTCAGACATAATAGACACAAAAGCTGACCATGTACCTCCTTCTAACTGAAATAGATTTCCTACTTTCTTAGCTTTCATAACTAGTAAAA
>APFE030158893.1:15311-34016 GCA_000404065.3 Pinus taeda
CCTAATGAAATCAAGTTTTTCCTTAAATTTGGTACATGCCTCACATCAGTTAATATTCTAGTTGTCCCATCAAACATTTGTAGTTGTATGCTCCCAATCCCAACAATATTACATGTTACATCATTACCCATGTACACAACTCCATCATTAATTGATTTATATTCCTTAAACCATTCTTTATGGATACACATGTGGTTTGATGCACCGGAATCTAACAATCAATGTTGACCATGATTTGACACATTAACTGATAATACTTCATCACTCATACCTGAACCAGATGCCGAACCTGTATCTGTCATATTGGTCTCCTTCTTCTCTGTCAAAGACTCTGCTTTTGAAGTTTGCTGCTGTCACTTCCAACAATCCTTCTTTAAATGCCCTGATTTGCCACAAAACCAGCACTTTAGCTTACTCTTCTTCCCTTTCGACTTTGAACGTGAGTCGCTCGGCTTCTGGGGCATCTTTCTTTCGAACGACCTCTAACCATCATAGCTTCTGATGTAGAGGTTTCGGAATGCGACCTCCTCCTCGTTTCTTCCGATAATAAGGACGCAACTACATCATCAAAATCAATAGTTTCTGATGAACTAAGACTTATAGAAGTAACAAAATGATCCCATGACTCGGGCAACGCGCACAATAAAGTAATAACTTTATCCTCGGATGGAATTTTTACTTCTATACTTTGTAATTACACAAGAAGAGTATTAAAAGCATTTAAATGATCAGCAATCAATGTACCTTCCTTCATTCGCAAACCGTACAATGGCTTCAGGAGAATCTTATTGGTTAAGGATTTGGTCATGTACAGTTTCTCCAGTTTCGTCCACAAACCAGCAGCTGTTGTCTCCGACACAATATTAAACAGGACATCATCAGCTAGACATAGTCGAATAGCACTAATCGCTCTTTCATCCATCTCGGCCCACTCACTATCTGTGATGTTGTAAGGCTGTTTGGACTTGCCCAACAACGCCTTTGCCACGCCATGTTGGACAAGCAAATCATGCATCTTTACCTTTCAGATCTCAAAATTATTCTTGCCATTAAACTTCTCAATTTCAAACCAGGCACTTTGAGTTTTCTCCATTTTGTATCAACAAAAAATAAAACACAATAATCTCCAATATCCAACTTTAAATACCAGCAATAAGAAAAAAACTACCTATGCCATACAATCGCAAACAGTTGCCCCCAAAAGCTTGCCGAACACTTCAATTAAATTTGAACAGATACAAGTTTCAACATAACCCTATTTCCAAGTTTCAACACAAGTTTCAACACAACCCTCTGAGTCCTTTCTTCACACTGAATGATGCCATGGATAAAATATAACGTCTGCATTCGTTGCCTTGCAGCCCAACCATACATAGGCATACATTGGCAACAAATATATCACTGGTTGAAATATTTTGTGGGGTTGCATGTAGACTTCATCGTGTGGAGAATGCACTATATCGTTGACATATCACATTGATAAAAATACAGACTATAAAACATGAGGTTCACTGGACAAAGAAGTTCACACGGCCCTCTTTCCACGTTGTATCAGATTGTAAAAAAAAAATGAATCTAATGTGCAGCAACCATGCGCATCAACGCAGCAACCATGCGCACTCAGGAATTCAATGCAAAAAATGAATCTAATGCGCAGCAACCATGTGCACTCAGGAATTCAATGCAAAAAATGAATCTAATGCACAGCAATTAAACAAGGCAGGTAACAAACAAATATGCCAAGCGCAATTATACACTGCTCTCTCTGCACCTATTAAAACAAATATTCCAAAAACGCATTGTTTATGTAATTCTGTACCTGTTGGCGCATATACGACAGCACATAGGCATACCTCCAGTCAAACGCACCCTCCAACATGTCTCCACACAGCAAGAGGATGTTATCCACGCATCAGCAAAGAACTGATTATACGCACTACGCAAAAACTCCTTCAGGCAGCAATACACACACACCACAACATAGGTATGCTTCCAACGTAGCACCAATTGGTTTATCGAACAGCGCAGCACCTCCTTTAGTTTATCGAACAACGCAGCACCTCCTCAGTTAATCGAACAGCACAGCACCTCCTCAGTTAATCGAATAGCACAGCAAGTTTATAATGGTTATACTCAGCAAGGTTTCAGCTATACGCAGCGAACACGCAGTGCGTATACAGTACTGCCTTCAGTCTACACGCAGCAATGTCTTAACTCTCAGCCACGATCACGCCAATCCCTGCAGCAGTGCAATCAGGTAGATTCATGCATCAGCAGTTGATCTACGGCACTCCACCTCCAACTGCTCTGATACCACTTGTTGGAGATCAGATGCTCAGTTAAATTAAACAAAAAATACACAGCAGATCAATCATGCACAGAAGACACGACTTTTAACGTGGTTCACCCAACCAATCTGGGCTTCGTCCACCAAACATAGGCATCGGCAATTTATTAATCAAAACAGGAGATTACATAATGAAATCCTCACAAAACTCTCACACTCTTACACTCTTTGCCAACATCTGAATGGTTGCCTGTTATATAGCAAAGAGAATCTAACAACCTCATTAACTCACTCACATCAAATATAGGAGGCATTAATCACCTCCCAACAACCTGGAGCTAATCTAGGAATTGAATTTCTATTGTTGTCACCTACAGAGATTTTTGCCTATTTCACTCCAAACAGAAAATCTCATCAGTACATAATGTCTAATTTCATTAATTTAATGATCTAGGCGATCTTGACACCAAGAAGAGTTAGAAAGGAAAGTGTTGCGGGGATCACAGAAATTGCCATATCCCCGCAGGTGTAGAACTGGTCGTCGGCATTCTAAAACAGTAACTACCTGCTTCCCATCTGTTAGACGATCAAATTAAGATGTAGTTACTATATATAATCTCAATAGAACTTACGTTTTATTTGCAGGTCAGGCTTCCTAGAGCATGAGCCTTAAACAGAGCTTCTATATTCCCTCAGGGGAACAATTTCCGCAGGAGTGCCTTTCAGACTTCAGAGCTCATTTCCTCAAAGCTTTCACTAAAGTAGTTATACCCGCCAATAGGGTTGGAATTTGACGGGCATAATGCTCGTCAGAGGACATTGTAACCATAAAATGCGTTTAATAATTTTATATTTCCTTTTGACACGATGTGTTTTGAAACTTCAAGAACGTTTTTGTGACGGTCTATTTTCTTTCAAAACCATCATTAATATTTGTATACATAATTACTTATTTTCCAACAGCTGCCCTCTCACGCAGGCACGTTCCAACTCTTCGATGTAATTAATGAGATCCACCGATCTACATTCAATTCCACCATAAATGACATGTTTAACCATTATTTAGGTTATTGCATGTGCATTTATTTTACATAAAAATGAGGAGGAAAAAATGATTCCAATCTTCCAAATATGCTAAAAATTTACAATGTAAAATGAGCTAAATTTACATAAGCTGCATTTTAGAGGAAGTATCTCAATCCGTACTCTAAAATGATGAGAAATGAACACATAAAACAAAGAAAGAAAGGGAAATTAGTTTTAAATGATAAGAAATTAGCACACAAAACAAAGAAAAAAATGGAAGTTAGTTTGAGGATGAGACATTAGGAGTGGAGTGGAGGCAAACCCTATAATTTCACATGAAAATTGGAATATGTGCACCATGAGATGAGTGAAATTATATGAGGGTGACATGATAGCCATGCTCAAGGTAAAGGGTAAGGGTACCTTAAAAGATGATGAAGAAGATATAACAGTTATTGACTATAGATTTACTATTACATATATGGGAAAGAGGACCACAAATTATTAGAGAATCTACAAACTTTTAATGTAGGATGGAAATGGAAAATGTAATTTAATCAACGTTGCCTTATACCAGCATTTTTGGGTGGAAATGGAAAATGTGATTTAATCAATTTTGTCTTATACAACATTTTTTGGTTGATTTCACTAAACTAGTTTTTGCTACAAGTTGATGATGTATAAATCATTTGTATTTGCATATCTATGTTAAAAATTTCACCACGGGTTATTTGGAAAGCTCTGTAATGGGATAAACCTTATTTTCAAAAGGTTATGTAATAGGATAAAACTTTATTTTCAAAAGGCTTTGCTTTCTTTAGTTGGGTGGAGTCGTCATAGTAGCCCTCATGAGGGTTGGGATATGGCAACTTAGGTAAAGAATGATACTTAATTGAGTTTAATTGGAATTAATAATAACAATTGTGTACAAATAATAATATGGATGTGTACAAAAATAAAAAATAATATGGTGCATAAATTAAATAAAAAATAAATGATTCTCTAAGAATGTCTAAAATACAAAGAATTCACCAAAAGGGCTATATAATTTTTTGTACAAGACTTACAATGAAATACTTTTATTTAATTTTTGACAATTAATTTGATTTTCAATTTAGTTATTAAAAAATTTTGATATTAAATAGATATTTTAAAATAGAAAATATGTTATCATTATTAATTATAAATAAATAATAAGATTCAATAAGTCATTTGTGTGTTATGGTCATTTTGTATTTTTTCTAAAATATATTAAATTGTCTTGTTGAAGGGTAAATTTTAACTCAAAATTTTATTGGTGAATGGTTAATTTATTATCAAAACATTATTACTGAAGGGCAAAATTTTAAACATAACATTATTTGTCGGGTAATATGAAGATCCAAAATGTCAAAAAAAAAATATTTGACGGGCAAAGAGAAATCCAAATTCCAACCCTGCCCGCCATAATGTCAGCTGTTAAGCTTGAGTTTGGCCGTTTGAAGGAAGTTCATGGTCTCTATAGTAAGGGAATTTCATTTTTTACTAACATTACAGCCAGTTAGCCAAAGAAGTCCTTCCCGGTCAGACGATGAAAGGGATTTTGAATACAGATGATCAATTAACAGTTAGTGGATTAATCCCAAATTTGAATTTAATGCATTTTGGGCACTATTAGTTATGTTTGATAATCACTGAATGAAATCGGTGTCTGTGCAACAGGGGATGACACTGCATGGATGACAGAGAAAGAGTTTTCCCGCCGGACTCTTTTTGGAGGGAATCCGATGGTCATTCGATGTTTACAAGTATGAAGCAACCAAGATTATTAATACTAATAACGATACGAACTTCTTTATGTGATTACAGAGTTGTCCACTGTCCGACCACCTGAACGCACAAATCTATGACTCCCAACAAAGTGCAATCGCAGCTCAACATATCCTTAAAAGCCTAGATGGTGTTGAAATTATAATTCCAACTACTGCGTCATTTATTCCAGAAAACCCGCCAGTCTCCCATCGCACCGCTTTTCACCAAGCGGTGGTTTTCCTCAAATGGCAGCGATAACAATCATCGATTGACACGTGCCACAACAGTTTTGTTAAAACAGTTTTCATCGGAGTATAAAGTTCGACAGAAATGGGCCTTGCGATATTGTCAACAGCCATCCGATTAATGAGGGGCAGATTAACGGTTGTGTACAGGCCTGCACCATGGAGCAACTTATGACTTGACGTGAAATGAATTTTGTTTGACCGCCAGTAAAACAATAAATAAAATTAATTGAGGTTCGTAAATGTAAGTAAAATATTTTACTTTATTATGTACGGGAGTATGGCACAATTAAAATAAAAGTATGGTCATGTTTTTTTTATTGTTAAAAAATATGCAATGTAATATGTAATATGTAGAAGCGTGAAAGCGTGGGGGATTTTTTCTAAGGAAACAAAAGTGAAGCACGCAGCAGTGCGCATATGAAAAAATTACACAGCAGTGAAATGTAATTTTCTCTTTGTAATGCACAGCAGTGCAGAGACGTTTTTTTGGTTGTTCATTTTTGAAATGTAAGAGGAAAACTCGCCGCAGCGAATGTATGAAGAAAATTTTTTTACAGAAGCGTGAAGTAATGGTTTTGTTTGGTAACGCAATGTAATGTAAGAAATATTTACACACAACAATGTAATATTGTGAAGACATAGACAGAGTAATTTGTTCTTTTTGTGGAACTGAACCGTTCCTGGTATAATCCCTCTGTTGAGAGGAAGATCTTTTATTTTGTAACAGCTACTGCAGTTTTATTAATGAACACAAAGTTTTATGAGTGTGTGAAAACTCTGTTCTTCTTCAGCAAACAACTTGTTAGCTTCCCTGTGTTAAGATCCTATGACAAAATAGAGCATTGTTCTATTCTGTTCAAGTTATTTTTGTTTTTGAATTAAACAGAAAATTCCCAACATGGTATCAGAACTTGTCCAGGCTCTTTGAAGGTGTCAAAGAAGTTGAAGGAAGGATTTCTTACTGCAGCAACTTCTCCAATAGAGTGAAGACTCAGTCAAAAAAAATCCAAGGTATTTATCAAGCTAGTTTTCTGTGTTGTTGTTGAAGACAGTCAGTTATTTTAATACACAGTCAAGTATTTTGAAGAGTGCAAGAATGGCTGGAGCCAGCACTAGCATGGGTATCTTTAATACTCAGCTCCCATAGTTTAATGGAAAAAACTATGACTATTGGGAAATAACTATGAAAGCTTTTCTTGCTTCCCAAGACTTATGGGAATTTGTTGAGGATGGTTTTGAAGAACCAGCAGATGAAGATGAGTTTAATAACTTAACTCAAGCAGAGAAATATTTGTTGAAGAGATATAAGAAGAAGGATTCTAAATCCCTCTACTTTTTGTATCAAGCAATGCATGAGAGTGTGTTTCCAAGGATAGCAGTAGCCAAGACATCCAAAGAAGCATGGCAAACTCTCAAGACAGCCTATCAAAGCATGGAGAAAGTGAAGACAGCAAAACTACAGTTGTTGAGGAGAGATTTTGAGAATCTTTGCATGAAGGAGTCAGATAATATTGACTCATTATTCACACATGTGATTGGTCTAGTCACACAGATAAGGTCTCATGGAGAGATTCTTGAAGAAAGGAGGATTGTGGAGAAACTGTTGAGGGTCCTACCCTCAAAGTTTGATGTGATTGTCACCACCATAGAAGAGACAATGGACCTCACAAACTTTTCAATTGATGAACTACATGCATCACTGATAACACATGAGGAGAGATTGAGTAGAAATGAGAACTCATCTCTAGAGCATGCCTTTAAGACCCAGATGTTCTTTGGAAGAGGAAGAGGTCAAGGCAGAGGAAACAAGAGAGGAAGAGGCAGAAGCCAAAACAGAGGTGGAAGAAACGGTCTAGCAAATGCTCAAGGAAGAGGCAGCAATCCAAATCAGAGCCAAGGCCAAGGCAGCAGCCAACAAAGTGGACAACATCATGCTCAAGAACAAAGGTATGATAAATCCAATGTTCAATGTCATTATTGTAAAAAATATGGGCATTATGCAAATGAATGTAGGAAGAAACAGCATGATATGAGTAATAGAACTAGTGCAAATTTCACTAGAGAAAATATCAGCGAAAATTATTTGTTTTTAGCTTGTAATATGGCTGAATAAAAGAGTGACGATGTATGGTTCCTAGACTCCGGTTTCAGTAACCATATGACAAGAAACATAGCCCTATTTTCTATGTTAGATCAGAGTGTGAAGTCACAAGTCACACTGGGGACTGACAATAAAGTTTCTGTTATGGGAAAAGAAGAAGTAAATGTCTTAACAAAGAAAGGTGAAAAGAAAACCATAGCAGATGTTTATTATGTTCCTGGAATGAAATGTAATCTCTTAAGTATTGGACAACTTCTTCAAAAGGGTTACAATGTTTTCTTTATGGATGATGTATGCACCATCATGGATAGAGCACCCAGCAAACAATGTATTGCTGAAGTGAAGATGACAAGGAACAGGATGTTCCCTCTTAGGATGAAAGCAGATTTGAAAAATAAAGAAGTAATAGCAACAGTGACACAAGAGGCTTTCCAAAGCGAACCAAAGGATGAAAATTGGTTATGGCACTTGAGATTTGGACATCTCAACTTTGGAGGTCTTAACTTTTTGAATAGAAAAGGAATGGTAAGAGGATTGCCACTGATAGAGAAACCAGACAGCCTTTGTGAAGGTTGTATCTTGGGGAAACAACATAGAGAAAGTTTTCCATCTGGGAAAAGCATAAGGGCAAAAGCACCCTTAGAGATTGTCCACTTAGATTTATGTGGACCGATGCAAACTCTATCACTTGTAGGCAGCCACTACATACTAACATTTATTGATGATTTTACTAGAAAAACTTGGGCTTATTTCTTGAAGAACAAAAGTGAAGGGTTTGAAAGATTTTGCAATTTCAAAGCACTTGTAGAAAACCAAAGCGGGCTTCATATCAAAGTTTTAAGAACTGATAGAGGAGGTGAGTATATCTCCAAAGAATTTCTACGTTTTTGTAGAGAAAATGGAATTCATAAGCAGTTTACCACTAGGTACACTCCGCAGTAAAATGGAGTTGCCGAAAGGAAGAATAGGACAATCATGGATATGGCGAGGAGCATGTTAAAGGCAAAGTATTTGCCAAATGATTATTGGGCTAAAGATGTACACTGTGCAACGTACATTTTGAATAGATTCCCTACAAAAGCAGTCATGAATAGAGTGTCGGAAGAAGCATGGAGTGGGACAAAGCAAGGAATCACCCACATGAAATTTTTTGGATGTGTGGCTTATGCACACATTCCAGATCAACTAACGAAGAAGTTGGACAACAAAGGGGAGAAACATATTATCATTGGATATAGTGAGGAATCCAAAGCTTACAAGTTGTATAACCCATCCACCAAGAAGCTTATTGTGAGTAGAGATGTTCAGTTCATTGAGGAGGAAGCTTGGGATGGAAGCATAGAGAAAACAATGAATGTTAAAAACTCTTTGTCACATGATGAACATGATAAGGAGATGGCTGAAATACATCCCCAAACAGTAGCACCAACACAAGGACAGCAAGGGACACCCTTGAGGAGAAATGAAAGTGCTTCTCCAAGCACATCACAAGGAGGAAATTCAAGTGCTTCTTCATAAATTTAAGTGATATTTATGAACAAGAGGCAACAAATGAAGGTATGAACTCTTTGTTTTCTTTATATTGTCATGTTCATGACCCTGTTCATTTCGAAGAAGCAATTAAGGATAGAAAATGGATAGAAGCTATGGATGAGGAGATCAATGCAATAGAAAGAAACAAGACATGGGATTTAGTTGAACTACCAAAAGGAAAGAAAGTCATTGGAGTTAAGTGGGTCTACAAGACCAAGAGTAATGCTGAAGGCAAAATAGAAAGACACAAGGCAAGACTGGTTGTCAAAGGATATAAGCAGCAGTATGGGAGAGACTATGAGGAAACTTTTGCACCGGTTGCAAGAATGGAAACAGTGAGAGCAGTGTTGTCCATAACAGCACAAAACAAGTGGAAAGTTTACCAAATGGACGTGAAGTCAACATTTCTAAATGGAGTGTTAATGGAAGAGGTTTACATTGAAAAACCTCTAGGCTATGAAAAGAAAGGCCAAGAGCACAAATTGTGTAGATTGAAAAAAGCTCTTTATGGGCTGAAGCAAGCACCGAGAGCGTGGTACAGTAGGATAGATTC
The DNA here is from genome assembly GCA_000404065.3 of Pinus taeda. Taxonomy (NCBI): domain Eukaryota; kingdom Viridiplantae; phylum Streptophyta; class Pinopsida; order Pinales; family Pinaceae; genus Pinus; species Pinus taeda. Next base: position 24,851 of record APFE030158893.1, read on the forward strand.
CTATCTACTAGAAAATGGATTTGAAAAATGTGAGGGAGAACCCACCCTCTACATCAAAGAAAAGGATGGTAAATTACTAATTGTTTTGTTATATATTGATGATGTTATTTTCACATGAAATGATGATTACCTTATTAAAAATTTCAAAATAGTCATGAAAGAAGAAGTTGAAATGACTGACATGGGTTTGCTGAGATACTTCTTAGGAATAGAAGTAGAACAAAATGAAAATGGGATTTTTATCTCACAGGCGAAATATGTTAATGAAGTTTTGGAAAGATTTAATATGCAGGAGAGCAAAGCAGCAATCACTCCCACATTGATGGGATTAAAACTCAGCAAAGAGGACAACAACAAGGATTTTGATCCTAGTTTGTACAAGAGCATAGTTGGCTGCCTAATGTATTTGACTGCAACTAGGCTGGATATAATGTATGCTGTTAGTTTAATTTCCAGATTCATGGAGAGGCCAAAAGAAGCACATTGGCAAGCAGCAAAAATGATTCTGAGGTATGTTAAAGGTACTAAAAGGTTTGGCATTTTATATACTATTTCAGAATGTTCAGATTTAATTGGATACACTGATAGTCATTGGGATGGAAGTGTAGATGATCGGAAAAGCACATCTGGTTATTTTTTTCACATGGGTTCAGGAGCCATTTCATGGGCTTCTAAAAAATAGCCTATTGTAGCATTGTCTACAACATAGACGGAATATGTGGCAGCTACAGCAGCAGCATGTCAAGCAGTTTGGATGAGAAGGACGTTAAGGAACTTAGGCCAAGAACAAGTAAAATGAACGGTGATTTTTTGTGAAAATAGTTCAGATATTGCATTATCCAAGAATTATGTGTTTCATAAGAGAACAAAACACATTGACACAAAGTTTCACTACATCAGGGAATTGGTGAACAATGGAGAAATTGTTTTACAACATTGCAGAACTCAGGAGCAGGTTGCAAACATTTTGACCAAGCCATTGGGACAGAAAAATTTTGAGTTTTTGAGGAAATGTCTGGGTATGACTGATAACTCAGTAGTTGAAATTAAAGGGGAGTGTTGAAATCATAATTCCAACTGCCGCTTCATTTATTCCAGAAAACCCGCCAGTCTCCCATCGCACCGCTTTTCACCAAGCGGTGGTTTTCCTCAAATGGCAGCGATAACAATCATCGATTGACACGTGCCACAGTAGTTTTGTTAAAACGGTTTTCATCGGAGCATAAAGTTCGACAGAAATGGGCCTTGCGATATTGTCAACAGTCATCCGATTAATGAGGGGCAGATCAACGGTTGTGTACAGGCCTGCACCATGGAGCAACTTATGACTTGACGTGAAATGAATTTTGTTTGACCGCCAGTAAAACAATAAATAAAATTAACTGAGGTTCGTAAATGTAGGTAAAATATTTTAGTTTATTATGTACAGGAGTATGGCACAATTAAAAGAAAAATATGGTCATGTTTTTTTATTGTTAAAAAATATACAATGTAATATGTAGAAGCATGAAAGCGTGGGGGATTTTTTTCAAGGAAACGAAATTGAAGCACGCAGAAGCGCGCATATGAAAAAATTACACAGCAGTGAAATATAATTTTCTCTTTGTAATGCACAGCAGTGCACAAAATTTTTTTTGGTTGTTCATTTTTGAAATGTAAGGGGAAAACTCGCCGCAGCGAATGTATGAAGAAATTTTTTTTACATCAGCATGAAGTAATGGTTTTGTTTGGTAACGCAATGTAATGTAAGAAATATTTACACACAACAGTGTAATATTGTGAAGACAGAGACAAAGTAATTTGTTCTTTTTGTGGAACTAAACCGTTCCTGGTGTAGTCCTTCTGTTGAGAGGAAGATCTTTTATTTTGTAATAGCTATTGCAGTTTTATTAATAAACACAAAGTTTTATGAGTGTGTGAAAACTTTGTTCTTCTTCAGCAAACAACTTGTTAGCTTCCCTGTGTTAAGATCCTGTGACAAAATAGAGCATTGTTCTGTTATGTTCAAGTTATTTTTGTTTTGGAATTAAACACAAAATTCCCAACAGATCGCATCTCGGCGGAGGAGGTATTTAGTTCCTTCAGTTAAATTGTTAATTAGATTTAATGGTTCGTTAATGAATATACACTAGCATTTTGAATATTCTTCTGTAATACAATAGACGGACAACCATTAAGCATGCATGCCCATATTAGCAGGCTATTATATCGAATCAACTCTTTACATTGGACTACTATGACACATACATGCCCTACGTCAAGCTCGTGAACCAGCTTCCTACTGGGAAAGCCTACGCTACCCATTCAATTTTCTTCTTGGCTAACACCGGAACTCTAAAGCCTGTGGCCATTGAGTTGTGTTTGCTTCCCACATCAGTGGGCTTGGGTTCAAGACAAGTCTACACTCCTGACGATAGCGGTGAAGATGAAAGGTGGTTATGGCAACTAGCCAAAGCTCATCAATTGGTTAGCCATTGGTACGAGATAACAATATCATTTGTGTTTTTTTAGTTTGAACTTGTTAGAATATTACCAGCCACCTTTATCATATTCACATTTGTTGTGCTTTGTCTACAGATATTATTAATAAAGTACTTGTTTTTTTCTTTCAAATGCAGGCTCAGGACTCATGCTAAGGTGGAGCCATTTACCATTGCTACCCATAGACATTTAAGCAAATTGCACCCACTTCACAAGTTGCTCATCCCTCACTTTCGCTTGATCTTCTTAAAAGTAATATTATAACGATAACCATGTTGTAACTTTAATATTAAAAGTTAATATTATAACCATGTTGTAACTTTTGTGAGACTAATATATTAATGCACTAATATAATAAGCATTTTACAGCGCATGGTTGTGCCCGATCCAACTGATAAAGCAAAAGGTGTGAGGCTTGTGACAAAAGATTATCTGTATGCAGCGAACAGGCTTGAAATATGGGCGGCCTTAAAATTTTGGGTTTCTGACTACACATCATTGTATTACAAGGACAACCAAAGTGTAGAGAGCGATGGAGAAGTTCAAGCATGGCAGAAAGAGATAGTCAAGGTGGGTCACAGATATAAGCCAATTGCAGATTCCCTAAATATTCGAAATCGGATGGATATGGGCGCGGTCAATTTTTTAATCACACCCATGTCGGTCCCATTTCCTAATATTCGAGGAATCTGCAATCGACTTAAGCTCAAAGATAAGGGGATGGTACCAGATGAAAAGTGTGGCGGATGTGAAAAAAGACATTACCACACTCATTTGGATCGCTTCTGTCCACCATGCAGCAGTCAATTTCAAGCAGTATGGCTATGTGGGATTTATGCCCAATCACCCCAATACCACCCGGAAACTTATCCCAGAGAAAGGATCCCCACAATACTTGGACTTCCTTCGTGACCAGGAAGCCTATTTCCTAAAAACTGTGTCCAGTCAAAGCCCTGTGCCGCTACCATGGTTGTCCTGGAGCTTCTATCGCAGCATTCTACCAGCGAGGTATACCTGGGACAGGGCTTCGCCTCTTACTGGACATATGACTCTCGTGTACAAACAACATTCCAACGCTTTCACTCCAAGCTACTTGAGATAGAGCAGAATATCGATAGTAGGAACAAAGATCCAAAGTTGAAAAACCGGCGTGGCCCCGCTGAGGTTCCCTGCACGCTCTTATACCCATGCATTCTGATACTGACGAGACAGGTGTTGGGCTTACATTTCGAGGAATTACCAACAACGTTATATGGTATATAGTGCCTTCACTCAGTCTTTATCCCTGAGGTCCGTCGTGTCCATCGTTAAGGACAGTATGCATGAGGTAGCCTGTCTCTATATAGTATATAGTTCCTTCACTCTGTCTCTATATAGTGCCTTCACTATTTTCTTTATGGCTGAATTGACGCTTTTGTGATCCATAACAATTATAAGAAGAAATTTCGGCATAAATCACATTCAAAAAATCATTGTTGATGCGTTTTGAACCAACCAGTGTGGTTCATCATCAAGACAAGTTGAAGAAACAGATCTATGTTTTCCAGTTAAATACTTAGAGTAGAGCTTCCAATGGCTAACTAGGACAACGTCTAAATTTGACTAGGGACCAGGGTCAACCAAACCAGTTATAAATTAAAAGTAAACAAGGGACCTATATATGAATTACATGAATAAAGTAAATTTAATTAATTTGGTAGTTTCATAAATCGTTAAAAGTAATTAACTAGAAAAATAGAAAATATAAATATTAGTAGATAACTCTTAAAATGGGTTAGTGTGGAAGCTGAATAGACAAAGCAGTCCAAGAGACCTTGGGATGTGAAACCCAACAGTCACCACATGTACTATAAATGTATATCTCTTGTTAATAAAAAAATGTATTCTCATGTTTATCTTTCATATTGTTCTAGCTGCCCATGTGTGTTTGACATGGTATCAGAGCCATGATGTGTTTCCTGTGTAGTTTTATTCCTCACGTTTTATCCCTTAGTTAAAATATGGCATGTTGTTATTCCCTGAGCATCTGGTCTGAGCTCCTTTGAATAGCGCTGACCTGGTCTTCATTACCTGTAACTTTCCTGACTACCTAACGCCCTTGACAACCTAAAACATTGAAGCTGAGCGCATCAGAGTGCATGCATTGCTGCGAGAATGGCATGATTGAGTGTGAAATGTCGAAATTTTTATGACTTGAGCTGTTTGGTTAACGCCCGACCTATACCGCCTCCTCGGCCTATATTCGGTTGAACGTTGGACTGTCCTCTGGCAGCTTTTCCATTATGAAATTCTTTGTTAGTTAAACGTTACCTGACCTGCTGCAAACGCTGCCTCTCTGCGTGGCTTCTGTGCATAATTTTCTGCACCCTAGGCGCCATTACTATTCTTACTACACCACTCTGAGGAATCTGCCATGGTTCTAAGCTGGTTGGCTCGCCTCGCAGCGCGCTGCATTATCATGATCTATCCTTTTCATTAACTAGGATCGATCAATCTTCACCAAAAGCACCTCCTCTGTCCTAACTCTAACCCTAACCAAGCTTATCGACCATAATGAGATGAAGGTCGATTGAATTGTTAGCCATGCCTTTATGAATGAGCACAAAACCACTGTAAATTTCTGAATGCATGTACAAACTCCATAAATCAGAGGAATTATTTCAAGTGTGCTGGTTTATTTTTCGATGCATTATACCTGCGCTAGATTGGCGAGGGCCTGAGAATGTATGCCACCGAACGTATAAATCTCGCTTTATACGCCTTCCCATGATCAAATTTGACCACGATTGGAGAAAACACGTGGCCGTGAAGCTTTCCTCGGAGTTTGACAGCGACGAGAATGCCTTCATCAACAAGATTTCCACTAGGGGGTTCCACGGGATTGCGAAGATTAAAGCCTCGTTTCAGAGGAGTGGTAGTGGCGAGATCCAATCCCCACAGCTAGGTTTTGTGACAAAGTATTTATCGATTTTATATGCTCATGAAAATCGCAATGCGCTTGTTACGGCTTCAGCAAATCTCTCGGAGTGACTTCAGCTCAAGCTACTCACTGATGTTAAGCCCCAACAACGAGAATTAAAAGTGCTTACAAGCTTGGCTGATTCTAGGTATAAAGTTGAAGTATCATGGTGCAAGATTCCAGAGGGACTGCTAACAACCATACGGTTTAGCGTTGCCTGACCGTGGCCGATTTATATATGTGCCTTGAGGAGAATTCCACCAGTTTCATTGCATTAGCTACTTTGGTATGCAGAGATTTCAATTCAATTCCATGAAAATGTGTCTGGTAAGCAGTGACTGTGGTAAATTGACCCTGTAGCGGCAACAAAACTTAACAAGCAAAACGGCAGCGGATAGTTAAGACAGAAAGTATCGAGGAGGTTAAGACAAATTCCATGTTAAATACATTGCGTTGCTCGAGAGTAAAGATGTCGATGTTGGAATTCGTAAGGTTGTTTAGGAGAGGCGAGGCGTTGTTTGGCCTCTTCTTAAAATCATTACAAAATTATTGAACTCTTGATGGAATTCTTGTTCCATGATATCATAGTTTGAATACAACATTGAATGCATTGCTGGAGCATTGAATATATTGCTCCCTGTGCTCATGTCTGTGCGAGGGATTGTAACATATGGGCTTAGCGATCTACATTTGGATGGAGTCTTGAATTTTGTGCGTAAAAATGGTGCGGTGAGCGTGGACTACATGCTTTGAATAATGTTGAGAGGTGATTCATGTATCTTGGTTGCAGCTGATTATGTATTATGTTCAAGCTATTTGAATGATTTTGGTTCGACATCCAATACAATGTGCATGTTAGTCAATTATATGTTCCAGTCAACATTATTTGTATATCGTATTTGTTGCCAAAGCTCCAACGTTGATTCATTTATGCGTTGATTTATATGTGCCTCAATTCGATGTGTTGAATTACAAGAAGATGGGTTGAATTATATGTTCGTTGATGTATTGAATGCCAAAGCATCCATGGGCATTGAGCTTTGAAGTCAAGCCATTTATATGTGCGTACAGTTAACGCAGTTCTTATATTTACGATGTCTTGTGTATTACATTGAACGCAACATGTATTGATCACTGCCCCATCCATTGAACACTGAAATGTTGTCCAAGAATACTGTTGTCCAAGAACACTGTTGTTCTGGTGCATTAACTCAATGACTATGCTTGGTGCCTTTTTAATATTGGATTCATAATTTCTATGTTGAGTTTATTCTGTAGTGATACCCTTCTGTGTGGAGTTTATTCTGACATTGTGGGGGCCATGAAACAATGTACTGTTGACTAATATAAGCCAAAGGACCAGCACTGTACAGTTTGCTAAGTATTTGGACATATAAGGAGGTCTATCACTATTGTTTCAACATGTTAGAAATTCATTCCAATGCTTATGACCTGAGCAAGTGTTGGAGCAACATTCTGGGTCTGAAAGTCCTTGCTGGAATTTATTCTCATTGCTTATCTTCATTGCCAAAAAGTGGTAAGATCAGAGAATTGTGTTATAATCGTTGAAGTTTTGATAGCCATCATTTCTGATTTGAAAGTGAAGGGGTATTTTAAGGATCCAAGCAAGTTTGCAGTTGTTGCTGCCCTAATTGTGGCATTGTATTTAAAGCCCACTATAGTTTCTGTCTACATATATATGCATTAATTCCCTGATTCATTTGTTGCACATTTATACAAGATATTGCTGTGTACTGTGTGTGGATATTACTTTTCTGCATTAAGTAATAATTGTGATCAGTTTTTAAGGTGTAAATCTGACATTGAAGAAAAATGGCCAGAATCGGTGAAGTATTAGAGTTCATGAAAACTCTTATACAATCTACTGTTGATGACACATTACAAATCTGCAAAGGATCTCTCTCAGAAATTTAGACATGTCCACAAAATGCACAGGAAAAGATTGATTTTTTGCAGCTTGAATCTCAGCTACAGCAAGAAGAACTAAAACAGAAGAGTCATTCTGAACATGTTTCTGCTCAGAACATTGAGACTGCAACCCATCAGAAGCAAGTCAATAATTTTATAGTTGATTTAGATTTAGTACCCAATAAAGCAGCAGTTGTACATGTAGATGCAGAAACTCAGTCTGCACTTCCCAAGCCCATCATCAGACCTTGGGAATAGCTTGTCCGCAACAAGCACAGAACTGGTCTTGGATATGAGAAGGACTTATCTTTTCATATTCCAGACTACTCCAAACCAATTCAGTTTGAGAGTGTTGGATTCATTCATGACAGTTCACCTGCTCCTCATGATAGTTCACCTCCAGCTATTCCAAATTCTACCCCTCTTCCATAGCAACAACAACAACAAATTGTGAAATGCCAACACTGTGATCGAGTTGGCCATTTGAAAGATCACTACTTTGATCTTCATCCATGTAAGCACTGTCATAAAACTAGTCATTCTTCACACAGATGCTTCAGAAATAAACGTCCTGCAAGCACAAATATTCATCTTGGATGGATCACTTCTTGGCAATGGGCATCAATAGCCAAGAAGATATTCCAATGACATGTCAGAACTTGCTCCAGAATATTGAACAGTCTTGTAGTTGAGTTTTCTCCATCCTCTCACCTTGTATCTGACAGGGGGGGAAATGATGGTCATCTACAAGCTTCAAAGCCACATCAAGCGAGCCTGACCACAACCTGCCACACCAGTTCAGAGTTAGCCAGAGACAAAGAGCCCGAACATGCCTTCAGTTGGCAATTTGGGACACTTCCTCTAGCAGAAGACTTCAGCTTCTTGCCAGTTTCGGAAGAATTCCAGGAACAAAATTGGGGACATTTCCTCTAGCAGAAGACTTCATCTTCTTGCCAGTTTTGGAAGAGTTCCAGGAATTGCATTAAGCATTCCAGAGTTGTTGGTCATCCTTAAACCATCACAGGTTGAGACTCCCTTTTCAGGTTGAAGTTTTACCTTTTATGCGGGGTGAGACCTCCCTTTTATGGTTGAAGGTTTCCCTCTTTAAAACAATAGGATCACTTCCTCTAGCAGAAGACTTTAGCTTCTTGCCAGCTTTGGAAGAGTTCCGGGAACTGCACTAAGCGTTCCAGTGTTGGTGGCCATCCTTAAACCACCGCCCTTTATACCAACATTTCATAGAGCACATTCAGCCTAGTGCTGCCATGCATTTTTGAACATTTTGTATTACAGCTCTCTTCTTGGACTCATACATAACCCTTCGGATTAAGGGGGGGAATTTTGGACACCTAATCCTAAATGGGTTAGTATGGAAGCCGAATGGACAAAGCAGTCCAAGGGACCTTGGGATGTGAATCCAAACGGTCACCAAATGTACTATAAATGTATATCAATTTGTTAATAAAATAGCAATGCATGATTTATCTTTCCTATTGTTCCCGCTGTCCATGTCTGTTTAAAAGATTATGGTGTATGTACCATTTTAAAAATTATATTTCTTAGACTGTGATATTTCATATTGGACAAAATGTCAGATTTTTTTTTTTCATTAGACATGCGAAGAATAACTGTCTTTCATTTTTATTACAGTGCTTAATTAAACATTTTGTATGTACTATGTTTCATATTATGTTGGACAAAATGCCATTATACATTAAGATGACATAATTTTGTTCTCTTTTTTAATTGGACATGTGAAGAATAATTAAGTCTTTAATTTTTTTTATATTATTAATT